>JARJLE010000489.1:0-34938 GCA_029289555.1 Mycena latifolia
CGGATGGTGGTAGAGCGGGAACCGGGGGGGGCGCCGCTGGTGCAGGCCGTAAGCGTTTACGCCCCGACGCTGCCCGGGACGACATGGTCGGAGATGAAAGCCAACGCGATTGCCCTGGCCTTGATCTAAAATTTGGGCGGTAACACCGCCTCTCGGCCTGTCAAATAAATAGACGCCCGGCGGGGTTGCGCTGGACAGCTGGACTCGAAGACGACGATGAGGACGAGGAAAGCGAAAGGCGTAAAGGCCGGACTGGTCGGTAGTTATATCGGCACAGCACACGAACGCGCGAGTGGCATTCACACCAGTATTCGGACGTGTCGGCTGCCTCGAATCCGAGCTGATAACGACTTGAGATCCACGCGGGCGATAGAACCCACGGAATCAAGCCACAACCGCGTAAAATCCGCTTAAATCAGATCAAAGCAATAAGGATGAAGGCCGTCGAGCGCTGTGACGCGATGGCCCTGATTGCCTCCGCCCAGACGCGACCCCGCCCTTTGTCTCGTTTAGCGCCCCGAGCCGTGCTCTCCCCCGGTTCGCGTCTACACACCACCGCATGGCGTGGAATCACCGAACCCAGAGACGATAGGCAACCCGGGCCCAGACACCCTGATCGCCCCGCTTCCATGAGATAAGTACGCCCAGATGCCCAGGTCCTATCAGGTGCCACGCAGCTGTACCTTCCACGTCGGCATGATGCAGATGTCGGAGATGAGATTCGACAGACGGAAGATGGGCACACCGATTCCCCGCCCCGCGTTACTCGAATTCGAATCCGCGGCTGTGTGTGATGTCGCGGGGGTAAAAGGTTGGGCGCACGTGAGTCGAATTAGCCTCCGCGCCTCCCTTTTTTGGGACTGCGGCCGTAGCAGCCCATTATAGCCTTGCCCCCGCATCGTCAACTTGGCTCGGGGGGCGGGGGTCGCGCTCACGTAGGCCCTTGCAACCGCGCGCCTTTCTGGAATCAACGAAAATCGGATAATCTGATTACGATAAATTTCACACTGACCCCAATTCTGATTCACTCGCAAGCTGAAATTCAATGGCGAGCGCTTAATAGCCTTGCACAGCAACGCGGGGAAGCCCGCATTAGGAAACCGATCGTTCGGATTCGCGACTCGGATTCGCGGGGGAGCAGCCGGCAGCCCACTCAAAGGTATGTGATAACGCTGCTCCATGCTGCTCCATGCAGCTAGCGCGCACACATGACAGATGCGCCATCTGCCAAGATGGCTGGAGGGAGTGAGATTCAGAAGTCTAAAAAACGCACACGACACGACGACAGGTGGTGTCTCCGGGAAATTCGAAAGGCGCCACGGTGGGGCAAGCGCTGATCACCCCGTGCTCGCAGATATTTTGCAGATTATCAGATATTTTGAATGTCACCAGCGTGCTCTCCCATGCGCGGAGGGCTGGGAGGGCGGGAGAAGCCAAGGAGAAGCCGCCGACTTCGACCTGACGCCCCGGGAGCCGGTACCGATGGCGGGGATCACCCCAACGAAGCCCCCATGAATAAATCAACGAATGAACAGAAGAACACATATGTTCCTGCCAGTGTCGGCGTCTGTGCAAATGAAGCCCTTCGATAATCATTTCTTGCGATGATGAATATGCAGGTCCAGGCACACTGCGCTGAACATGTCATCGTCCAAAAACAAACACGGGAACCAATCCTCGGCTCTCGTAAGAATAGAAACGAAGTACTCTGGGCCAGAGAAAAATCAGAACGCGCGGGACGGCACCAGAAGCCCTCGAGACGATCTGTGCGGGAGAAGAGGCTCCACTGGCCAGTTCTTGCGAGGTGCACGGCGACTATTACCGTCCGACATACCAGGGCCCAGGGGCACGCGCCTTCCAGTCCGTCCGTCAGGCCGGAGACCATTCATTCATGCATTCATGCGCGGCCAAACTGCGCGTCAACCGGCCCAAAAGAACAAGACATACGAATGCAGCCTTCGTGCCTCGGCGCAACACTTCGAAGAAGTTGGAAATTCGAAGTTCAAGGGACATCATATATACCATTGACAGTCCTCGGGGCGGAGCCCGGTGTCGGATAGTCATCGCGCCGCGCTCCAAAATCAGGATACATCGTCGTCGGGATTTTCCACATACATATTGAATGGAAGAGATCATGGAAGAGATAGCAAATATAGTAGGCGCGCGCCAGCGTTGGGTTAGCCGTCGCTTGGCTGTAATATAAAAAGAACGAGTAAGCGCCCCCGAGTAGAAGGAACGTCGAGCAAGGGCCGCATACCCCATGGCGCTTGGGCTCATTTTTGATTTTCTGGTGGGCACATCTTCTGTTCTGATATATGAAATTTCGAGTGGGCGTGTCGGTTCTTTCGTTTGCGCATTAATATTCCGGGAGCAAATCCACTTTCATTCTCGTATGTAGTACGACCCTGCGGCGCGGGGTTCGCCGAACGCTAGTGCCCACTGCCCTTGATTATCACCAGCCGAACATTTTCCAAGTTCTGTCTTTCTTTTCGCGGCGTCCGAGCAAGGGTCGGGAACTGTTCAGGCTGTTCAGCAAGTACAAAGTTCAATCTAGAATCCAGCTCGAACGGCGAATTCGCCGAAGTGCCCTTGATGCCCTTGTTCCATGCAAGTTATGTTTTTTCGTATCTTCCGTACGTCCCAGTGGCGGATGCAAAAGCTTCTCAGAATCCCGCTCGAATGACGAGTTCGCCGAGTTGCCCTTGATTGTCATGCAAGTTGTATTCTTTCGTACACGGCGTATAGGTCGGAATTGGATGGAATCCAACTCGAATGGTTCCCAGAATCCCGCTCGAACGACGCGTTCGCCCGAGGTTCCCTTGATTGTCATACAAGTTGTATTCCTTCGTGTGTCCTGTACGCCAAGTGCGAGTCGGATGCAATCCAGCTCGAAAAGTTCCCAGAACCCGCTCGGACGACGAGTTCGCCGAACAGAACACAAGTTGTGCCCCTGTGGATCAGCCTGAGCCACACTCGCATGTGCGTGCGTCGGCCTTTGAGCGGTCGCATACGTACCAGGGGGGCAAAGAGCGAAGGCGGAGTACAAGGGCCCTCCCGAGCGAGAGCTGTTGCATGCGTTCCAATGGGGCATGTGCCGTGCGTCACGGCGGACATGAATGAAGTCAAAAGGTTAAGGAAATGGGATACGTAGACAACTTGAGGCGTGAATGAAAGGAATGATGGGTGCATGTGGTTGTGTTTCGGCACGCAGGCCTCCGAAAAATATCGCATCCTTCGGTGGTCAGCAGAGCTACGCTTCTATTCATTTGGTTGAGAGGTTCTGTGGTCCACGGTCCGTGAGGGTCAAGGTCTGCGGACGAGGTCATTTTACAGGAAGAAATGGAGAAGAGGGCGTAAGCGACGGAATAGCTGTCTGGCGCTTGAGTGCTAATCATGACGTGCGTCTAAATGGATTGATTCAATTTAGGAGTTAGCAGACAGCTCTCCAGGTGGCGGGCGAGCTGTGCAAATCCCGAGACGTCCAATCTTAGACAGTGGCGCATGGGAGTCGATGTTAGTAAAGTAAAAATAAAATCAATACAATCTTTTAAGCGAAATTACTTGCCTCGATCGCACTGGACGGTGGCCACCGCCAGATCAATATCATACAGCACTTGGAGCTTTCACAGCACTTGAAGCCTCTACAGGCACAGCAGCGCTACACGTCAAGAGCTAATTCGCGGATGGGAATTCGGATCTTAAGCACTCGAGCCATGGTGAAACCCTGCGGCGACCATCAAGCAACAGCGTAGAGACAATACATTACTTGAGAGAGCCTGAACTTCCCAAATGAATAACGGCCGCTTATTTAAACTGACAATTTGGTAAGCAACGGGCGCCGAATAGTACCCGTACCTTCAATAACTCTGATTCCGCGGGAGAGCAAGAGAGCGTTTTTCCGCCGCGACATAAACAGACTTCGGCGAACAAGTTGAACGTCCTGTCCAAGTCAAGAAGTTTGTTTGTTTGTTGGCTGATGTGGCACGTGAGCCGTATCCATATCCACGCCCTTTTCCGAAGCGGAACTTTTTCCCGCGAGCTCGTCGCCTGTTATCCATCATCCAACTCTGATGCCCTGGCTTCCTTCCCACACCCTCGCGCTGCCCTCCCGATATCGCAAGTCTTTCGCAGTTTGCAGCACAGATAATAGGAGCGCGTTCTGGACCCTACAGGAGCCGCTGCAAGTCCCTAAGGTGATCTGGGCAGGGCCCATCGGCGAGGGGATCTTCCTGACAGCTATGGACCGCCCTGTCACCCCGGATGGCGCTAATTCTAGTATCTTGATGGGTATTTAGAAGCTATGTGCGGATTTGGCAGGACGTTCTTATCCCTACCCACGTCGTTCTTTCTTTCCCCCCAGCGCTCTGCTGCATTAGAGAACGATGTCCAACGTCTCCTACGATGCGTGTAAGTCCTCGGCGGCTCTTCGGCAACAATGGGCTCATCTTTCGATCCGTATAGCGGGGGACCTCATCCACACCGACCCTGATGGGAAAGTCACTGTCTACAATATGGGAGATATCGCCTGGGTGCTGGCCTCGACAGCACTCGTCTGGATCATGGTGCCCGGTGTCGGATTCTTCTACTCGGGCCTGCTACGGTACGTGGCCATCACGCTCTACAGCAGTACTAGCGTCTCACAGGGTCTCCACCTAGACGCAAAAATGCTCTCTCGATGATATATCTGAGTATGATGACCATTGCTGTAGTCTCATTTCAGGTGAGCGCCCTTTATTTTTCGAGTTTCGGCTCCCCTTCATCTTTGCCGATTTTAGTGGTTCTTCTGGGGATTTTCTTTAACATTCAGCGACACGGGGAACATGTTCATCGGTGACCTGAGTACGATGGCCTTCCGTGTTGACTAAATTGCGGGGATCTAACTGTACCTTCAGAATACTTTGCCCTTCGTAATGTTCTGGACCAACCATCCATCGGGAGCGCCAGGATCCCATCTATCGTTTTCTGCGTCTACCAGCTCATGTTCGCCGCAATAACGTGAGCTCCGCCTTCTCGTAGCTTTCTGTATCGTCTGCCGTCTGACCACCTGTGCCTGCAGACCTATGTTAGCCGTCGGTGGCTTTGCCGAACGTGCACACCTGGGACCGCTCCTTTTCTTCGTTTTCGCCTGGTCCACGCTCGTGTACGACCCCATCGCCTGCTGGACGTGGAACGCCAACGGTTGGTCCTTCGTCCATGGGTCGTACGACTTCGCCGGCGGCACGCCCGTGCACATCTCCTCCGGCACCGCCGCGCTCGCGATCTCTGTCTACCTCGGCAAGCGCCGTGGTTACGGGACCGAGGCCCTCGCGTACAAGCCGCACAACACCACCTACGTGATGTGCGTTCTTACCACACAGTTCTTGCATTGCCTCGCTGACGCTCGGCCGCCAGACTAGGGACGATTTTTTTGTGGTTCGGCTGGTTTGGCTTCAACGGCGGCAGTGCGCTCTCTGCCAATATCCGCGCTGCCAGCGCATGCATCGTCACCAACCTCGCGGCGAGCGTGGGCGGCCTCACCTGGATGGCATGGGTACGAGCCGTTTTTGTCCTCCAAACATACGGACTAACGGGCGCATGCGACTCAGGACTACCGCATTGAAAAGAAATGGTCGGCTGTCGGTTTCTGCTCAGGGGCCATTGCGGGCCTGGTCGCAATTACGCCCGGCTCCGGATTCGTCGGCTCCCGTGCGTCCGCCCCCCGCTGCCCCGCACCCCCTCCTAACCCCTCCCTCCTATGCAGCGGCCTCGGTCCTTTTCGGCTTCATGGCCGGCACGGTTTGCAACTTCGCCACCCAGATCAAGTTCTTCGCGGGCTACGACGACTCGCTCGATGTGCGTCTTTTTTATCTTATCGTTCCTTCCCTTACACCGTATTTACTCGATTTCCCACAGGTCTTCGCATCGCACGCGGTGGGCGGCATCGTGGGCAACCTCCTCACCGCACTCTTCGCGCAAAAGAGCGTCGCGCACTACGACGGGTTCACCGACATCCCCGGCGGCTGGCTCGACCACCACTACATCCAGCTCGCGTGGCACGTCGCCGACTCGGCCGCCGGCCTCGGATACTCCTTCGTCATGACCGTCAGTCGCCCCCTTCCCTCTCGCCTCCCACAGCTGCTGACTCATCGCTTTGCAGACCATCATCCTCTGGATAATGCACTATATCCCCGGCCTGCGCCTGCGCGTGTCCGAGGAGACGGAGGAGGTCGGCATTGACGAGGCGGACATGGGCGAATTCGCATACGACTACGTCGGCCTCGAGGACACGCGCCCGCTCGTTGGCTCGCGCGCGACCGCGTCCGCGATGAACATGGACCCCCACGCAGAAAATCACTACATGAAGGAGCGCGGGAGCCAGGGCAGCGCCGGGGCCCGTTCGTACGGCGTATGAGGAACTGTTATTTATTAATATTGGATACATACTATATCTTGTATCCTTACGCTATGCTACCTCTTCTTGTGTAGAGTATATTAGCACCCTTTCTTGATTAAAGACCGAGGGACATTGGGAAGTAGATGGTCGGCTGCCCATGTCTGTCACAGATCCACCTGCACCTTAACGCACAGGAGTGACAGTATTACATGTTTGCATACAGTATACAATGTGCGTTAGATAGCCAGAGCAACACAGGAAGAGTCCGAGTCTATAAACTATCTATGCTTCCTTCGTCAGGCGAGAAATTTCATCGAGCCCTTCGTCATGGTTCCAGAAACCCCCAAGTCCCTCCACGGGCAGCATGTCCGCAAGCGCCTCGGGCGCATCCGCACCCGTATCCAGCGCTACCTCCGCGCCGTCCACGCTGCGGCCGTTCACGCCCACCTCCGCGGTGCCCACGATCCCCTCGAGGAAGCGTGCCTTCACCTCGCGTTCGCTACGTTCCCTTGTGCGCACCTCCTCGCTTGCGGCCCACAGCGCCTTCTCCATGACGTGCCGCACGACTGCGCGCACGGCGATGTACCCGTGCGACGCCGCGAGCGCGATGAGCAGCGCAGTCCCGAGCAGCTCGCGCGTCGCCGCCCCGCTCTCGTCGCCGCTGCCGCCCGCCGCCCCGCCCGGGACCGCGGACGCCGCAGAGATGATGTGCTGGTGTACCTTGTCGAGCGCGCTCGCGGACACGGCGGGCTGGTTACAGTGGTTCTGCGAGCGCGGGCAGAAGAGGTACACGAGCGCCGAGTTGGTGAGCGCCGCGAGCCAGGTGAGGAACGAGAGCGTGTCGAGCCAGGGGCCGATCGTGTCCGTCCGCGCGGGGATGGGGCGGCGGTTGTGAACGGTGATCTTGAAGGCGTCGGAGCGCAGCTCGAAGAAGTTGTTCACAAGGGCCATGACTGAAATGATTAGTGAGGAGATGTACGTCAAGGCTTGAGAAAGGGTGCATACCTGGCGCAAGCGGCCAAATGGTGGACCAGAGTGCGACGTACCCAAACTGGGTGACCATCTCGCTGTAGTCGCCGAACAGCTCGTACTCTGGGAGCGCCACCTCCTTGCGGACGCCCTCGAGGAACTCCCGTTCCTCCTCGCCGCCCTTCTCCTTCTCGTCCTCGAACACCACCCGCTTCTTCCCCTTCTCGCCCTTGCCGTTCCCGTTCCCATTCCCCTTGCGGAAGGACTCGACCGCGCGGAGGACGTACGGCAGCCCGATCTCGACGAACGTATTAACGACCTGGTTCGTCACCGTGTACGCGAACATCTGGTCCTTGAGGCGCCCTGCGTTGAGCTTCTGGCCCGCGGCCGACGTGTCTACGTTCCACATCCCCTTGGTGTGCTCGGTCGCGTTCAGCGCAGCGGTGGCGTTATGCGTATTCGCCGCAGCGTCAGCGCGGACGGAGCCCTTAAAGAGCCAGACCTGCACCATGCGCATGATGCCCTCGCCGAAGGGCACGTACACGAACGCGCTAAGGCCAAGGCCCAGGTACGCGACGAGGGCGCTGAGCGCGAAGGTTTTGAGCGTGAGCGACGCGGCGTGCGACGACTGGTGCGCATGGTTCTCCCACGCCGTGAAGCGCCTCGCAATCGTCTGGTATCCGGCAAGTAGCTGCGGGACAAGCGCGACGAAGAGAACCGTGGGGCTGAACGCCTGGGGTGGACGTCAGCGGCGCGCGAGAAGGGAAGCGGGCAGACTTACGATGTATTTGTGGCCGGGCCCGGTGTAGAGCTGCGTCACGAAGGCCTCGAAGACGAATATCCCCGTGAGGATGGAGACGAGGACGGCAGCAAAGAGGAGGATGACGGGGAGGCCCGCGATCATCCGCAGCTCGCGCTTCCACCACGGGAAACCTTCGATGTACTGGGCCCGCCGTTTCTCTACGCGGAACGAGCCGCGGGTGCCGAAGCGCAGGGAGAGGATGCGTTCACGCACGCGCCACCATTCGACATACACGACAGACCAGAGGACGATAAGGATGGAATATATCGGAGAATAAGGGGAGCCGAAGAGGAAGAAGAGAACGCCAAGGACGGCGGGGAAGACGAGGGCCTGCGTGTAGGAGTGGAGGAAGGAGAAGTACATGGCCACAGAGTCGCCAAATTGTTCACGGAGGCGCTCCTGTTTGACAGAAACAAAGCGACTTGTAGTCCACGCGTGTATCCAGTTCTCATTGAATGCACGGTCGTGTAGAGCCATGACAGACTCCACAAGGTCCCACTGGGGTGAATCTGGGGATATCCCGAGTCCCCCATCCGCCGGAGTGGAGGTAATGAAGGCATGCACGAGGCGAATACGATCCGCCGGTGAGAGTGGCTGCGACTCCTCCTCCCGCTTCAGCGGTGTATTGGGTAGTCCGGAAAGAAAGTCAGAGTGCCTACAGATAGAATGTTAGCTCCTTGACCTCGCAAGAACTTTCGACAACTCACCGCTCCCGCTGAATCAAAGTATGAACGAGGCTTTTCGGGCATGACACGAACACGAGAAGGTGGCCCAGGGACTCCCCGCGCCTTCCGACTGCGCGCAAACCAGCAGAGGAGAGGGCTTTTATCAGACTGCCATACTGCTCCTCTGCCTTGCGTGCGTCTTCCAGCGCATGCCGTTTGAGGAGACTAGTCTTGCGAGAAGCTCGAAATGCGATAACTAGGTCGACTTCGGGGAGCATAAGGCGCACTGGTAAGGTCCTGTGAAGGTAAGAAGCGAGATAGAAAGTGCTCCAAATGTGACGTTCATTCACCGAACGCTGACGACTAAGAGGTGAAGCTGGGGTTAGGGTTCCAAATTTAGTTCTCTTTACGGCGTTTTCCTTATTTAGGCTATGACGTGCAATACACAACACTAGCTTTGGAAATTTGTTGCGAGCTCAGGTTAACCGAGCTTGCGAACTGACCTGAGTGGAAGGCAAGGGTAGATGACTTCGGACTCGCTCGCGTCTCTGTGTAGATTAGATTACTTGAATCTCTACTCGTCGGAGTCGTCTTCTAAGCATCTTCCTCGCACTTCTCTACGCGTCTTTTGCCCCACCCGCACATCCCTCTTTTTTCCGCTTACGCGGGGTCGCTTCGGGTCTCGTCCTCCCAGACCCTCGGTGGCCTTTGCGTACGGGTTCGGCCGTGCCCGCGTCCCGTTTCTCTCCGACTCAGACTTCCCCGCCGCCTTGCCCGCTGCGTCGTGAAGCCCCGTCAGCAGGGACGGCCGAACCCCCCGCACACACACACTCCTCCGTCCCTCTCTTCCACCGCGTCCTTCTCCCCTGAGACTCCATGCGAAGCACGGCCCGACGCGTAGCGCCTTCTCGTCCTCTCCTCACGAGTCCGACAAGAAGAGATCGTCTACCTTGCCGGAGCGCACTGGTGCCAGAGTCTTTCATTTCCAATGATTGTAAGCCAGTTTTTGACTTATAAATAATCGTCTCTGGCCGTCGAGTCCGTCTAGATCTCAAGTCGGATAGCACGTTCGTGACAAAAACAGACATTCGCTGCGATACGAGTACATGTTACATTTCATTTCAAAGAGGCGCGTTTTTTTTTTTTTTTGAATTCGTTCATCAAGGCAAGGCATCGCTTCTTCACTCCACCAGGCTGGATTTGACGATAGAAAGCCCGGAGATTCCAGCTAGACGTCGGAAATGAGTGTACGCTCACAAACTATCATTAGAGCTAACATACTTTGAGCGCTGCCGGCAGTCTGGAAGCCAGCGAAGCACAGCGGGTTGGAAACGGAGAAGAAGGTGCCTTTATCGAGACCGTTCTGGCCTCCGAATGGCTGTATTCATCGCAGCAATTAGAAGCGGGGTCCAAGAAAATTAAAAGTGAACCTACCCCTGCGGTTCTAATCTTTCCAGTCACCGCGTCTGTGATAACCAGCGTCACCTGGATGAGGAGACTCTGATTGTAGTACGTGTAGGTCCCAGCGAACCCGCAAACTTGAGAGATGAATTCGTTGCCTATGATTCAACAAAGCCTCGTCACCGGAATCCAACAGTAACAAAAAGACTGAACAACTTACCGCCAAGAGTGACGGTGTTGTAGTTGGGGCTTGTTCCGGAGATGGAAGAGCCGCGCTGAAGGACCTTGGTGGACCCGTCGGTCATGGAGTAAGTGGTGGCGATAGCGTCGACGACCCAGCCGGCGCTAATCAGAACCTGCTTCATGGGGTGACGGGGGTCGATCGTAACGCCTGAATCGCTGTTCGGGAAGTTGCTCGCTGTAACAGGTCGAGGTCAAGAACAGATTACAAAACAACAGGACACATATCACAGACCATCCTGGGCATCGTTGAACGGAGTACCCTGCGCGCCACCGAAGTTGGAGGTTTGGACGACAACAGGTTTTCCTTGGTACATGCTGAGGATTGGATGGGGTTTGGGAGAATGAGAGGTACTGACGAATGCTGGCCTTCAGAACGATCTTTATACGTGAAGGGTGTGAACAGTCGTCGTTTTTGGCCTTCAAGTGCATGCGGCGGCGCTATAACCCGCCACCAATCGGCCGCACCTTGTTAATTTACGGGAAAGATGCGAGCTGTGGCGCCGACAGTTAGAATGTTCAATGGAAGGGGACGTGAGATGTGGTGTACAAGTACCAGGATGGCTCAAGGATAGCTGAACATTTTCAACCGTGAACGGCACAGGTTGTCGCTGGGTACATCCGAGCCAGGCCTCACTCAGACAGCAGGGGGGTTGAATACCTATCGTGGACTTCCACTACACAGGGTACCCTTGGCGCCCTGGCATCCGGATTTGCAGCGGCCCTTGAGAAGCGCAGGTGAGAAAAGAATTGGGGCCAAGTCAAGATTTACTGCATGCACTACCGCACTGCTCCCCCAGGCGACATATTGCCGCGCAGGAACAGATCGTGCATGATAATGCGGAGTTCTTGTGCGTGTCCGTTTAGCTGTTTGGGGTAAACTCCTCTGAAGCAATGCAGCAACGCAAAGAGAACAAAAGGCCGGGAGAGCAGAGTACTCCAGGCTGTCGACCAGCCAACCAACCGACAGAGTGAACTCCAAGTCCATGGCGGAAATGCCCACCAGTATGAGCCGTGTGATCTGAATATATATATGCACGTGAAAATCCCTTCAACGCCCGCCGTCTCACTCCATAGCAGCTAGTTTAGCTCTAAGAGGACCACAAGACCGTTCAGCTATAGACTTGTGGAGACATTGGCGGCGATAAAGCTTCAGAAGAGAGCAATCAGGTGTCCATGCCAGGTTCGCCGGCGGCGGGGGTGTGGACACTGGATTTTAAAGATGAGCCTTATTGGTACGGAGATTGAGCGTCCTCCTGGACTGAGCAAAGCGGCTCAGTTCCTCCATTGCCGAAGAAATGCAAGAACAAGGCATATATTGCGGGACATTGACCGTACTCTCTTCCGAGTCGATGACATTGCTGGTGCTCGAGTATCAAGCAGGATCGGTGTTAGGAAGGAGCCGATCTCACGGCGAAGAGGCTAGGGGCCTTGTAAAGGTACCCCTCGCCGGTAGCCTTGAGGGCTTCAGCTTAAATCTTGAGTTGCGCCAGGACTTCGGCAGACGTCGAGAAAGAAGGAAAAGAGAGAGAAGTGGCGGTGCTACTTTGACTCACGTAACCAATTTGTTTATCTGAGCTTACTAGCAAAATTCCAGCTTCGCTCATCAGAGAAATTAATGCGCGTTATACGCGCCGCGACGTTCTCTTCGAATTTTCAATATTGAACCACTGCAATACGGAACACCGAATAAAACCAACCTCCTACTCACGGATCCACGCTGCGACTCGCCTCGGATCCTTCTTAAAATGTGCTACGCCCTTGCCTAACTGATTGGGCCCACGCTTCAAATATTCCCCGTGACGCGGCGTGCCTAGCAGTTTTCCGTTCGCCCACATCACCCTCCCGCGCGAGAGCGTGTACCGGGGCCAGTTCTCAAATTCCATGCCTTCGTACGGCGTGTCTGCCCAGAGTCAAAAAAAGGTATGTCTGTTATCTCCGCTACTCACAGTCAACATTATGGTGCAGGTTTTCGTTGGTGAGACTGAAAGGTGGAAGGGCTCCTTCGGGGTACCACTATACAGAAACTATCGAGCGTGAAAGAGGAGATAATAGGCTCTACACACAATGACAATGTCTGCATCTGACCCGGGCTACGACCAGCACAGTCAGAAATAAATATACAGCTGTGAACAGCACACGTACCAGAAGGGCACCCTTGCGTGGATAAAGGCCATACTGATGCGCTTGTAAGCTCTGTAAGAGAATAAAGAGACTGATATATCACACCAGTTTGGCAGGGTTAGTCGACGTCACTTCGACAAACTTCTGCGGGGTAATACGCCCCGCTGTCACACCGCGAGTGAACAGTAGCGGCAACCGTGTTTCGACACCAGGAATACCGTTCGGGATAAGCCTGAACGACCCGATCTCCTTGTGGGCCAGCTCAGGCAATGATATGCCCTCGCACGAGTCGCCGTGCATGCTGGGCTCGTGCTCGAGTATCCCCACCATCTTGCCGTGTGGGTCGTCGTACTTGAATGGACAGTGATCGGACGAAAAAATTGTGAAGGTTCCGTTATGAAGGCCACTGCGCAGAAGGATGAATACTGTGAGTTAACCTGGACAGACACATGAGATCAAACCTACATATATAGCGCATCTTGATCTGAGGAATCTGGGCCCGGCGGCGGCGAGCAGATCATCTTGCTGTTCTCGAAGCATGTTGGAGAGTGGAAGCGTTTTAGGTCTTCCCAAGTGAGATTTAGATACTGCGGACATGTCTCAGCGAAAACGGGGAGACCACGCGTTTGAGCAGCACGAATGACGTTCGCGGAAGCCTACATAAATTCTTAAACCGGTACGGAATATGAATGAAATCATCTCAACTCACGCTGGATCCGACGTGAACAAACAAGATTGGGTTTTCGATGAGCTCAGCGAGCACGATGGCACGGTTGGCGGCTTCACCCTCGACTGATTGCGGTCGGGATAGCGCATGATTGTACGGAGCTGGGAGGAGGACGTCAGAGGTATAGCAAAATTATAGCAGAACACATACCCATCATTCCCTTAGATTCAAGTTTCTCTAATTGCCGCGTTTTTAAATTTGCTCTCCAGACAGCCAACTTATAAGAAAGTCAACTCACCAGTCAACCACGAAATCATATCGCCGTTCTCCGCGTGGATCATCTCCGAGATATTCACTCAGGCATGTAATAGACAGGAAGCAGCATGCTCACTGTAGTGATTGAATTGTTGAGCGCCGCAAGCATGACATCGAGGAGCTGGTAGTCCTGCAATCGCATCGTTTCGTAAGTCATGAACAATTTGCAGCTGGTGATGCCCCATTTTTCGACAAGGACAGGAAGCTCTGTCTCGAGAACGTCCTTGTCGTCGCGCACGATGATGATATGGAACGCGTAATCGATGTAACTTCCTGTCGCCTCGGCGCGCGCATTGTAGGCTTCCACGACCTTGAGGAGACTGCGGTCTTCTTCTGCCCGAGTCTGCGTTGCGAACGTGATGATTGTCGTCGTTCCGCCACAAACTGCACTGCGAGAACCTGTCTCGAAATTATCTGCGCACTCGCCACCAAGACCAAGCGGGCCTAGCACAAATGATCATCGATCAGCCGGCGCGTCGAAAATTCCTAAATTCGAACCAGTTTTCAGATCCTGGCATATGTGGACATGGGCATCGACACCGCCGGGCATAACCTGGATTAATGCATGATTTACCCAGAAGGTGGTATCTGAGCAGGCCTACCATTCCTCCTCTGACCCAAGAATCAACACCGGCTTTCAATTGCTGTTATATCTGACTTACTGGGCATCTATAACCTGCGCGTCCCCGATTTCTTCTTGAGAGAAAGACGGTGCGAGCGTGTGTACCTTTCCATCCTTGATTCCGATGTCGAATGAGCTTTCCCAACTGTGAGGCCCGCATCCTATCGGAGGTGCTAAACTTACCCGGTATCACTCGCAGTGACGACAACACCATTTAGCACGACGAGGTCAAACTTGGCCGCCATCGGTTCTGAGCAAGATACGATTTCGAGATTCCGATAAGGAAGAAGTTAAGCCGAGTTAGCCGAGATGATGGCCGTGAGTCGGCTTCAACTACCGCAAGTTCAGACATTGGCGATCTCTGACATAAGTATTCCGCCTTCTCATGATTCACTAGGCTGAGTAGTCGCAACTTTTCTGCGTTCACGGTCAGCCTAGAATTTCCCAAAGTTTCCGAAGTTACAAGAGAAGAGTAAAGACATCTTAAAGACACTGGTAGTAAAACGCTGTTCATAAGTGAGTGCGCGTTACAAGCCGTGGATACTCTGAAGCGTACCATTGACGACCGTGCAGACATAAGGAGTCTTGCTGATGATAAAACAGATTAGTCAGTTGAAATGTTTCTGGCAGCAAAATGACGATTGTTACCAGCCAGTTGGCCCCGTGTATCCACTTCCACCGCACTGCCCGAACTGAGCGACAGTTCCAGGCGTGCCGGAGGGGGCGGAGCTCGTGGTAGTCGAGGTAGGAGGCGTAACAGCAGCGCCGTACATAGGCGGCCCAGGAATAACGTACGTAGTCGTCACCTGTGCCTCGTTCGTGTAGATGTCGATGTCGACTACGCAGCCGTCAGGTATGACAATTACTCGTATTATAAGCAGATGCCTCGTATCAGAGTGCACATGTTTGCGCAGATCCGAGGATCCCCCGTCTGCCGGTGACTCCCAGGCCGCCTGTGTTTAGTCGTGTCCTTTCCTTTATTCACTGAAGATTTAGCTCAAGCGCCGGGCGCTTCGACCCATGGTATATTTTCAACCTCGCCGATCAGCCGCGTAACAACCGCTCAAAAGGCATGAGGCCTGTCGACTCCACCTTCCCTTTGTCTCCCATCATCTCCTCCCACTCATGTCCCCCTCTCTCTTCGCCCGTGCCCCTCCATGCCTTACCTCTCTGCCATAATACAAGCTCATTACTGCCTCAGGCTCATCTAAGTTCCCCGCACCGCGCGTCTAAGCCGATGCTCGGTCTGCTCCCGAATCGCCGATACTCCTCGAGTGTGCTCGGTCTTGCAAACTGGGAAGGTGCCCCGAGACTCAAGATGTTGGCTCAAGCCCTCAAGCCTTTCAAGCCTTTCAAGCGAGTTCAATACCATCAACATTGTTCAAGGCTTGAAATCGCCTCCATCAAGACACGCTCAAGCAAGACGCCAGCGGCAAGCTCTGGAAGGCTTCGAAACGCGCAGCGATGCATCGTCCGCGGGAGGCCACTCACCACGGCTTTAGAGCAATAATCAGCCATCATTCTAGCGTGCCAGCCAACGGCATGTGTACATCTGCACTCTATCAGTGGATCCCCTTTGTTTATTCATTGCTATTGAACCACACATTCTCGCGACGGTGAGTTCCTAAGTTGGAGGCAACCTTCGTATTGATATGCTTATTCCTAGGCTGGTTTGTCACTCAAAAGTACATGGTTCGTCGACAGCTCTTGCCGGCCCATTTGCGTATCTGCAGTGAGTAGAACTTTCCTATATTACATATCGCGCTGATGCCGTTCATCTAATGTTAATTCCTCATTGTTGGCACCGGCCTCGGCTCGGTAGGTAGCGCACAGTCCGAGTTGCAAAATCTGATCAGCATTCTAAGACCTCTTGGAGTGCGGACCCCCCGGCACTGTAGACGCCACCGACGCTCATGCGTACGCTGCGCACGCATTCCGCCCTAAAGAGCTTCCTTTTGCGTCATGTCTAATCCCACTTATTTTTCGTCCTGCACCCAGCCACCAGTTGTTGCACTCGAGGTTCGTTTCGAACGGCTTCCGAGTGTGCGTAGCAGCGACGCGAAGTGCTGTGTCTATCTGGAGAACGACCATCGAGGCGAGTCTCTTCCTTTAAATTCTCGAGCACTTTAGTTGCGATAAAAGTCTGCCATGACATCCTAGCACGCCCCATGCCACCATTCGGGATTTTATCATAGTCTACGCCACCCTTCCATGATTTGGATGAAAATACTTTGGAAGTGCAAGCTGCGCCTTTATCCACTTTCCGATTTACGATTTACGGTCCTCAATATCACACACAGTACAAGTGATGCCAAATCCTTCAGCCGTGCAGCACGCCGCGTTTGATGCGGAGAGTCAATTTTTGAATTTCCCTCTTAATTACTCGATGTCCGCAAGATCGACTCCACTCTGACATGAAGTAGCACTGCACCCTGTGAGCTCTCGTCCCGGGCTTCGACCCAGATAATCACATGGTTAAACACAAGTAATATCCCAGCTTCACTTAGGCTCGGCAGTGGCGCTCAGCTTCCTCTGGGCCATTTTGGGCAGTGCGCAGTGCGCATAATTTTAGCACGTAGTCCTCTGTATCAGTCCGAATGCAATCTATATTAAATACCCAGCTTCGTTCATCCATTTAAGTCAAGTACTTTATCATACAGTACCGATGTAGAGTTGAATTCAGATATTCAAGAATCAGCGTGCACTGAACGAGTGTGGGGGAACTGGAGATTAACGGTACGTCTGATCTACTTATACTGAGCGGCAATGTAACATCATTTAAGGATATTAAATAGTTGCTGTACACCGTTAGCCTTCTCACTTCAATGCCTCTCGCCGGAGCGAAGCGACGGCAGATCTTGTACTTATGGAATGAAATATACTGACGGCCCGGATCAGTAGCGCTGTATGCGCCTGGAAATGTCACGAGTTGGGCGGCAGTGGGGGCCAAGGTGCCGCCACCAGTAATGGATATCTGAGCACATTCGGGATAAAATTGCTAGAGGAAACGATGCGTTAAAGCAATTTAGCTCTCATTGATTATATGACGTACAGCGGGGAGAGAATGTAATGCAATCGTTTCGAAACGGAGAAGGTAGTTGCCGTTCGGAACTGTGGCGGGGATGGTGGTGGTCGCCGTGAGCTGAAGAGCACCAGAGGTTCCGTCATCGTTGCAGGCGAGCTGCGGGGACATCGGGTCCAGAATCGGGTCGCTGGCCAGCTTTTCAACATGATACGCGCAGGAACAATCGTGTAAAACTGACTAGACGGCCCATGGTCGTTCGATTCCAGTCTGACCATCGGCTACGAGACTGCATTTAGCACAGGACAGATTAATAAGATATCTGGACAATACTGACCACTATTGTAAGGAGTCCACCCTTTGTATGTGACGCCACCAATAAGGTACGAGAGGACACCGCCATGAGCGAGTGCACTCGGCAAGGCAGCGAGAATGGACAAAGCAGCAAGTTTGAAAACCATCGTAATCTTTGAACAAAAGGACGGGGTCAAATTGAGTTTGAGCGCCCATTTTAAGACATTGTGAGGGGGCAGGAGATCTCATGAATCTACTTGGCATTTTCCCGAAAGCTGAGCTTGTGACGGAATATTGAGAGTCGCATGAGATGCATGCGTATGAGTAGGAACAATGTGGTCGGTGTGTGGGTAGCCGATGCCAGTTTGGGCGTATCCAGACTTTGATCCAGATGTATAAGAAATTTGACACGAGGGTCACGCGAGATTTGTTACAGTGTCGAAACACAGAAAGCTACCGGGAGGACAGGGCGGTGCCGCGGGATAACTTCGCAGAGAGACCGCGGATATAAACCGGATTTTATCGACTTGTGATTTCCAGCGGGTCCGAATCCGGGGATTATCCAGCAGGATTTGACAGATACTTCTTCAAAACCCCGTTCGTCCAAGTAAAATCATTGGTAATTAAGTGGATGTTGACAGTAAAATGGTTTCACTGGTGAAGAGGCTTGAGATGGCAATGACCCTAGAGCGTTTGCTTGCGTTCTGAGATTTAGCGACGAACTAACTTCGGACTTGTTTTAAGCCTCTGAATCAAAGGATGATAGAAGCTGAGCTGAGTCACAGAAGGCCTTGAAGCCTTCGATCAGCTGAGGGCTTTTGAAAGCCGCGCAATACATTTCGCAAAAAGCTCGCAAGGAATAACCTATCCGGGGTTAGATAGCGCTGGTAATTGGCTGGTGAGCAAGTACGTGAGAACAGATTTCGCCCGATTCGACGCACGGGACCCCCGATGAACGAGTCTGTCGAGGCGTGGACGCGTAATTACCTCGGTTGGCACATGGAGGTTCGCGGTGAAAAGGAAGGTGATGTCAGAGCCACGTGGCTGTTCGGTTTGAACCACTCTGGTTGAGGTGGAATTCTACTAGAATGTTACCGGTTCGAATTTTCCCGGCCCTCAAACGATTTTTGTTGCAGTTCATTCAAGACAAATAATTGGTGGAAATAAAATACATACGGCGCTTAACAATGTTGTCGCCAACAAGCTCCTCATCTGATTCTCGGTGCATCCGGCCTTCGGAAAATTCAGAGACACTGGGAGTAGTACTCTACGGCGAAAGTAAGACTGGGCTTTCCAGCAAAAATAAGGACTGCTTACGGTTGACAACGTTGCACTTGAACGGCGAGACGCTGGAGGCAAATCGTCCCATCAGCAATCATTGTTTTTAGGCAATGAAGAACTACCCACCAGGCTGTCGCCCCAGCCCAGCCTTGTCCACCACACTGCCCGTACTGCGCGACGGATCCGGGTACGCCTGTGGGAGCGCTGGTAGGGGTGCTTGACACGGTAGTCGTCACGGTAGTCGCCGGAGGAACTGAGCCGCCGGTCGACGTGGGGCTCTGTGTCAAATTCATCAATTATTGGGGCGATGGACATGCGCCGGGAAACTTTCTTACAGATGCTGAACCGTACAGGGGAGGCCCGGGGATGGGGTAAGTCGTCTGGGTCTGGGCGGCATTGGAGTAGATGTCGACCGTCACTATAGCAGCTTCAAAGCCGGTTCAAGCAGAACAAGAAAATGGACGGACGTCCGGGATCCGTAGCGCTGTACGCGCCAGGGAAAGTGACGAGCTGCGCGGCCGTCGGGGCCAGGGTGCCACCACCGGTGATGGTGATCTGCGCGCACTCGGGGTAGAATTGCTAGACACAGGTGGTGAATATGGAGGGGCCTGGGGAGTAACTGAACGACGCACAGCAGGCAGAGAGTGCAGCGCGATCGTCTCAAAGCGAATGAGGTAGTTGCCGCTCGGAACCGTGGCGGGGATCGTGGTGGTCCAGGACGAGTTCTGGTCAATCATTTTGCCGCTGCCCCAGTATCCGTTGAAGACCGTCCCGCTAATGAGTCCGGATTGGTCGATCTTGAACTACGGCAGGACATTGAATGAGATGAGGGATTATAAATTTAATGCTCCGTACCCATTTGAGAGTATTGGCGTTTACTCCAGTGCAGGTCGTTCCCGGGCATTGAGCCAAGTACGTGAGCTGGGACTGTCAATAAGGAATTCCGGAGGATGTGAAAAACCCAGCTGACCATGGGACCATATGGATGCGGCCAAACTTGATTCCAGTATGCAACGATGGGGGTCCCAGCTTTGACGGTCGCTGTAAGCTGCAGAGCACCAGAGGTTCCGTCGTCGTTGCAGGCAATCGTTGGGTCGGTCGGGGAGAGGATCGGGTTGCTATCCACACGCGATTCACAAACGGGGCGCAAACTAATCGCGAAAAAGGACTCACTAAGTCGACCACGGACGCTCGATTCCAGTCTGCCCAGTGGCTAGAGGAAATGTTTACTACCGGTGTCTCAGCCTGCTTAAAAGCATCCACGAACGAGTGTTGTACGGGCTCCAGCCTTGGTATACAGTGCCTCCGATGTTGTACGAGAGAACACCGCCATGGGCGAGTGCCTTGGGAAGTGCAGTGAGTGCAATCAGGGCCGAGAGCTTGAACACCATTGTTGAAGGAGGGGGATGCTTTAGGTCGTCCCTGTTTGGCGTCCGTTTTATAGAAACGCCGGAACAACTGGCGGTTTTAGGTGCACGGAAGAGTAGCGTAACAGAGGTGCCGCTACGGAATAACTTCGCCTAGGTATTCCGGATATCACCCGACTTCTTTTGGACGACAGACGAGCGCCGCACTTGCAATTTTAGATGCCCATCCTGAAATAGTTTTCGTGATTATAGCATATTACGCCGAATTCG
This sequence comes from Mycena latifolia, assembly GCA_029289555.1. NCBI lineage: Eukaryota > Fungi > Basidiomycota > Agaricomycetes > Agaricales > Mycenaceae > Mycena > Mycena latifolia. Next base: position 20,413 of record JARJLE010000489.1, read on the forward strand.
TGCCTGAGTTTCCGGGAGATTGGTCGTGGAGTGGATACCAGGTAATAAAACCTCAGGGTGACGCTGGATTATTTGCGGACTCGACGGAAGGTGTGTGATCAGTTAAAGATGCTCCGAGGGTTGCGAGAGTCGGATCATGGAGCGCGGCCAAGGCCTGCCGAGTGCAGGATAACCGTCTCAACCTACAGTAATGCTATCAGCTGAGAGTGTTCTATATGTGTTCACCTCATAGGCTATACATTTCGCCAAAAGCTCGCCAAAGACCCGCAGCTCGCGAGCCATCCCTATATGACCGCCAAACTAGTGCCAAACAGATGATAATTACGTAGGAGACGTACCATGAGAGCTGTATGATGCCCCAGGCTGTCCAATTGAAGCTCAAGTGCAAAATATTGAGAACGAATTGAGGACCCGCCGAGTCGTCCCAAGGTAATGCAAGAAGCTTCGCGACTGGATCAAACCTCATGGAGGGATTGCCCACAGAGCTGGGTGGGTCGATTATATACCCTCTAATTCACCCATGAAGCATTGTTGCGGTGCTAGAGGGCAAATTTTGGGGGCAACATGGACATGTGCGGTACAGCCACTGATTCCATCATTTATGACGGTGCTGCCCTCTTGTCATCATCCACCATCTCGTCCCAAACCTCGTCTGAGAGTAGTTCTCCAGAACAGAGCAAGATTGAGGGTTGCCTCGCCATCCAAGGCGCCTTATGACCTCGCTTCTTGCCAGATTAACTCATCTCCCTCCCCATCTTCGATATCTCTTGCATGCGCGGCTTTCATATTCCACGAGCATTCCCTACCCTTTCCCTCCTCAACCAAGGCCCACACCTCATGATATCTTCCATCTACCACGTGGAGCGTCTCAACCAGAGATAAAGAGACGATGTTCGTCCAACCCTCGGTGAATCCTTTTGAATAATTAATTACACCATCCAGACATCGAACTCGTGAAGCTGCATCACCCCGACTCCCAGCATTGCAGAGACCTCCCGGCGGCCGAGCGGCACAGGCGCTTTCAGATGATTTCGTCCGCGTACGACACCCTGCGCCTCAAGCGGGTCATCCCGGAGCGCGACCGCCCTGTGTGGGAGGAAATCGACAGACGGAAGCGGGCGTATCACAGACACTCGCGGCGCGCGGAATACGAGTCCGCGGAATGGAAAAATCCGCGGGTGGATGACAGGTGGACGGACCGCGTCATCCTTGCCTTCGGGTTTGTCGTGAGTCCATGCCAATGTCTTGCCTTTCAGCACTTGCTCTAATCCGCCGACTGAAGGCCCTCGCTACCGGCCTGATCCCCGTGTTCCTGTATCCTCGGCAGCCTATAGATAGGCTCCCCAGCTCCGCCTTCCACCTCTCTGAAGCTCGGCGCGATGCGGTCTTAATGCACGAGGCGCGAATACGGGAGGCGCGAATACGGGAGCTGGAGCAACGCGCTGCGGAGAAATAGAGCACAAGATCTAGGTCAAGTCGTCGCAGTGTGTTTAATTTGTATTTTTATCTCTTTGGCATTGACGCACGGATGGAATACGCTGCATAATCTCATTATTGCCGGACACGGTCTCTTCAGATCGACCTGAATTGAGTGTGACTGCACTTGTCTTTCGGCGTTCTGTTACACGCAGCAAATGTGCTCCGCAGGCAAAGGCTCGGACCCTGTGGACGTCAACTTGCCTAGGCGTCTACCAAAGAAAATAAAAGGTACAATTACGCGTTTCACTTATCCCGCGTGGATACCCTGTCCTGCCGGCGAATAGCAAAAACGCAGCGGGAGCTTCGCCTTCTCCCCGCGCGGATCGAGTCGAATAAAGTCGCGGCAGAAGCTAGCCTAAGCGCCCATTTTCACGCGGGCGCCTATCCACGTACATACATAAACCCCAGCTCCCCGCGCGATTGCTTCCCCATTCTTGCCTTCAACCCACTAGAGACAAGTCACCCCAATACAAACAGCCACCCCAAGCCAAAATGCGCGCCTTCACCGCCTTCGTCGTGCCCTTCGTCGCGCTCGCTGGGATCCCGCTCGCCCACGCAGGCCCGATCGCCTACGCGCTCTGCCAGACCGGTACGTAGTCCAGCTCGATGCGTCCCGGTTTGGGCTCACTGGCAGGCAGGCTGCAACACCGTCGCGGTCGCCTGCTACGCCGGCGCGGGCCTCGTCTTCGGCACGGTCGTCGCCGCCCCCGCGGCGCCCGCCGCCGCGCTCGCGTGCAATGTCGCCCTCGGGACGTGCTCCGCAACCTGTGCGACTGTGGCGCTCTTCGCGCCCACCCCGTGAAGCCGAGTACGTCTGTGTCCTGTAGGCGTTGGAGATCGAGAGTCGCTGATGTTGACATTCAGACTTGCTGCTACTCGGTCGTTGAGATGAGATAGCGTCAGAAGGTGAACGAGTAAGATAGGAGGAAGAAATGAAGGGGTTAGTCAGGCGTATTGTCGAACATGCATATGTTTCCACTGGCAGTGAACGCGTATTTTTTGAGGGTCAACTTGAGTAGAGTGATTCATTGACGCGGAACTTGAACGATCCTTCCAAGTCATATTTTTAAAAGGCATGTTGTAGTTATGGGCGACGGGACGCTAGCACATCACAGACAATCAGGTAAAAAGCAAATCCAATCGGCAAGAAGGGTTTCCGCCGCTGATCCCTCCGCGAGCACCACGTCCAATCCGTCGCGCCGGAGCGAATCGAGAGCATCGAGGACCTTGTTGTCTGGGCTCGGCCCGACAGGAATGAACAGTTCCGCGCACTTCAGGGCTCGGTTCTCGGTTCGCCAACGTGCCTGGAGCAACCTCATGTACGAATTCATGTACGCAGTGTAATCGGAGGATGCACCCGATTCGATCCCTAAAGATATGCAACGCAACTGTGGAGCCACAGAGGAGCCAGCGATGGTCAGATAGGAAAATATGCCATTGCCGGAGAGAGATACCCCCAAGTGAATGATAGTGGCAACTCGATAATCGAGGGATAAGCATGCAGTATTTCGCCGGTGGTTTCGCCATCAGGAAACCCTACGGCGCACAGTCGGCGGGGAGCATGAACTGAACGGTCGAAGAGCGATCTGACGTGAACGAGAATCTGCGGGCCATCGTCGGCTTCAGACTCGTAGCTCAGGCTATCTAGTTCAGGTAGCCTGAAGGAGTCGAGGATTACTGTGTGCGTCACGTGCAGTTGACGAAGGTGGATAAGGTCGATAACTTCGCCTGAAAATCCAGGGAGCTCCGGAGGGTCAATGAGGATGCACGCCTTCACAAGATTCACAGCCTGCTTCAAGACGAGCAGATGTGTGGTGCTCGTCCCCGCGAGCTCGTATTGTGTCAGCTGGTGTGCAGGAAACGAAACTGAAAGTTGGGGTCCAGTTGCGAGAGCGCACAGAGAAGGCGCCTCATGGAAGCAATCAATGTCGACCGCTGATTCCGGAAGACTATTGCTGTGCCACTCTATCGCCAATCGGTGCAAGAGAGGGACGTGGCCGCGCAGAGGTGCCATGAGAGTCAACATCTCCGGAACCAATGTCGCATCAAGCCGCTTCCACCGCATACAGTTGGCCACAAGTAACTTGAACAAGTCCATTGCATGACTGGATTGACTGGGATGTGTGGAAAAGAACAAATCTAAGGTCCGGGCGCGTTGGATCTGGGTCTCGAGAAAGACCAATGGATATGCGGACGCTGGGAGAAGCGGATCGTAGTCATCCGGATGGTAATTTTTAAGGTTGATGACGACCAATGACCACAGGGAAGGGGATGAAAGAGCAATCGCTCTCCAGTGGCTGCAAATGTGGCCAAGAACCCACGGACTGTTCTTAACGTCGAACCTCCCGCAGTCTGTTGCCTCCGAGAGGGACGGTAGCGTCAAGGAGAATATTTCGCAGAGAATTTCGGCGGGCATTCTCCGCAAAGGGGAAAGTATGGCGATGTTTTTAGAATGGAAGATGGATAATGAGGCTCGCTCTTCTTCCAATCGTTCGAGCCGATCGCGAAGTCGAGCGATCTCGTCGTCGATTTTTACCAAACGCAAGCCGGCGTTCGATATCGCCGGTTTGACGAAAATGGAATCGGAATCGAGGGGCGTTTCATTGGTGTTCAACAGTCTGTGATGGCGAGTGCCCGGTGCAATGTCCAAATCGATTGGTTCCGGCTCCAACGCTTCAAGTTCGCCTGTAGTAGTGATCCTGGATCCACATTCGTGGCATTGCCGGGGATTCATGGATTAAATAGCTGGGATGATGAATTAGAGACGTTTTGGAAAGGAAACACAAAAAGTTTACGCTCATACCTACGCGTCTGATAGGCTGAAACTTGGCAAGTAGTGCAAAGAGGGCATGGAGTCACAGTCACAGGTGAGGCGTGACTCCTGCACTGCCACTCTCTTTCATCGTTCACCAGCACGATTCCGCACTCCATGGCATTCAAGGACGGGCCAAAAGAGGTTTACGACGCTCTGACCTTCTCTTCTTACCTCCTGCCTAATCCGGACGAAAAGAAGCAGTTGCGCGACAATGTGCGGGCCAATTACTTGCCTCGCGACTCGCGAGACGACGCGTCTCCGTGCCACCATTTCTTTCTTTCCTAAAGAGCTAGCGCTCTACGAGAAACATCTTCTCACTCTCGGCGTGGCACAAGCAGCCCACCTCGCTCTGGCGAGCGCCGAGACAGCCCAGGCGTTTCCGTCGACGGAACTTGTCAGTTGAAGTTGTCGCTATCGATGCCGCAATCAAGCGGTTGCAGACAGAGCATGATGTCTACTCTTCCATCTGCTCCAGCACCTTGGCTCCGATTCGACGTCTGCCCGCCGAAATCCTGATCCAGGTCTTTCTCTTGCGCGTTTAGGCGTCCACGAACCAGTGGGAGTTGATTCAGTTGAACTCGAAGGATTATGCAGCAGAGATGAATCGGCTCACTCACCGCGATCTACTCCAGTTGTCCCATGTCTGCGCGCATTGGCGTGCACATGCTCGAGGGACCCCATCATTTTGGCGGAAAATAGACTTTGATTTGACGTTTTGGTCCAGCAAAATGCTTCCTTTGGTGGAAACAGCCCTGCAACACAGTGCGCCCGCGCCGCTGCAGGTTAGAATCGGTGCACCAGAGGAAATCGTGGTAGATCGCCACCTACTTGAGCTGGTCGTTCAGCATTGCAGTCGCTGGCAAACAGCAACGTTCTGCATGGACTTCTCGTTCTTCAAAACCTGCCCCTCTTGGAAAGCGCCTACCTCTGGGGGACCGGATCCCGAGGCACTCATGGCCAGCGCCGCGGTGCAGCTTTTTCTGTCGCGCCGCGGTTGGTGGAATTCGCCTTCGCTGGGCCAGCTAAAGCGTTGCGAAGCCTACCCTGGAAACCAACTTAGGCGATTCGAGGACCTCGACGTTTACGGTTATGAGTTCGCCGACACACTCTCCGTATTGCAATACTTTCGCCCCGGCATACAATTCGAGTTGCGTCGGCTCATGTTCTTCGCCGAGGCTCTCATCGGCGCCGATTTCACTCACCCCCCCGTTACCTCGCACATAGCGGCGCTGGTCGTCAAGTTCAGCTTCCACTCACCGTCGGCGCTCCCAGACGTCTCTGGACCGCCTTAATCTGGAGTCTATTAAGCATCTAGAAGTGGCCTCGATAAACTACGCCTCGACAAACTATGCTCATTCGTCGACAGACGGACTTACCCTCATTCCCTCCAATCCCGTGGGACCAGCCCGCTTTTCAGCGATTTTGCGTGCGCTCTGGATACGGCACGACCCTCACAGTCCTCTACCTGCTACATGTCGCACTGCTTACCGCCGACCTCCTCGCGGCTGCAGCAGAACTCCCGGCCCTTACGGAGCTCATCGTCGCGGACTACTGGGTTGACCCGTCGGGTCTAGTCCCCGAGCATGTCCTCCTCACAGACGAAGTCTTCCGAGCCCTCACGTGGAATGACACGCCGCAGCAGTTACTTACTCCGAACCTTCGCAGGCTCGACTGCCTCACGCTCCTCAACCTTCGATGAAGCCGTGTACCTGGACTTGTGCGCTCTCGCGTCGTCCAACGTCGCGGCGAGGGGGATGGATTGTTTGAGAGCTATGTACACTGGCAGCCGGAGGCTGCGCGCGCGCTTTATGCCTGAGGTTCTGAGCGCGCTCAAGGCGCTTTAGACGAAGGGTTAGTGGGGTCGATCGAAGGTGCAAATAACAGTGAGATGCAGACTTTTTTTACTCTGAATGAATTTTATGAATCTATTAACTAGATTTTTTTTTCGACTAGGTAATGAGCGCCGGCGAAGTTTTTTTTGATACACGATATTGAGACTCAAGGGAATCACGGTCACAGCCGGAACAAGTTATATGCATATCTTGACCTCGGACTCTGCAGTAAGTCGGTTTAAATACTGAACTTCGTGTCCTTTCTGTTGCTTCCTCCGATATCTTATGGCTGTTAGAGTCTTTCGTAAACTCAAAGAACCTTCACCCACCTTGGAGCCGCAGTGAGTTGAGTTTCAGTTAAACCCGCCTCGCGCCTCTCTTATCGGTTTCATCTTATGTAGTTAAGTTTCGCGCTACTGTCGCCCGTCCTCCGATGTAATATTTTGTGAACTCTTCAGGTTTCACGCGATTGTGCCCATCCAGTGGGCATCAATCTGACTCTGTTCTTCCATTTCTACGTTTACTAAACCTGTCCTCATAGCTTGGTATAATCTTGCTTTATTCCGACCAAAGCATCAGATTAGTACCCCTGGCCCCGGGTGGGATGTATCCGCATCATGCACTCGATTCAGTTCGAGTCGTCTTATTACGTCCGCCGTCCCATGCCGCACTTCGGCCGTACCTTTCGGTGATGTCGTATAAACTGCTGACAGTTGGGGCATTGAATATCTGGACTCAGTAGGACTCAGTATCGCTTACTGTAAAGATTATTCGCCGTCCTCGGGCACCATGTCCTTCACCGATCAATTTTTATTGGCATAAAACGGGGGTCCGACTCGGAGATTCAAAGACAATGCGTCGACGGGCTGGTGTCGGGTATTATACCCTTTGGTACCGATCTATTTTTATTGGTATAAAACGGCGGTCAGATATTCGGGGCAGCGCATCGACGTGGCCATGCGTTCCTCTCTCTTACTTCTGGCAGTTTCGGCGGGAGTTACACATGCGGCGTACGTGTCTCTAATTGCTCTATAGATTCGTTCGTAACGAACTCCACACAGGGACCCTTGTACCTTGGCGTCCGCGTCAACATGGGTGACGAGCAAGGTAGCCCACACGTGTGAGCTCAGTGTCCCATTCAACAAGACGCGTAGCTTGGCGGTTATTGACTCGGTTATTAAAACCCTTCAATACTATTCGCTGGAAACATGGTTCCTCCACTCTCCGAATCCATTGATTCCGCACGACGTCAATGTCCGTGCTCTCCTCGAAAGTATGTGCCCTTTCTATTTATGGCCCGATGCATACCTGATTGGGGCGCTTAAGCTGTTCAGACAACGACTGCTAAAAGTGGGTACAAAACCGATTGGGATTTCAACATGGCGGTAAATCCCCTTCTCTCCGCGATAGATAAAAAAATGACGCGACGTTGTGTGCAGATTACAGATGCATTCAACAGAGAAGCGGATGGGCACACTCTTTACGCGGCTGCTTGCACTGAGGCCTTCAGTTGGAATCTTCCCTTCTCCATAAGCACTCTAGCATCCTCTCCTTTCGACAAAACTGCCTTCCCGACATTCCTGGTAAATTACGATTTTCCCAATCAGGGCGCACGGGCATGGAGGCGTTCTTTGAGAGCATCGGTGTTTATGTGCGCCCCTTCGACGGTGCGCGCGTGCTCGCGATCGACGGCGTTGATGCAGGTACCTACCTGGTGCAGCTTGCCACCGAATCGAGCATCTTCAAGGGCCTCGTCGGCGCCTACGAAACCGTCAACCCGAGATACATGCGACTCATGTCGCGCTACTCTGCAGACACTGTCTCTGGGCTGTACACGCAAGAAGTCGGGCGATTCGGGCAGCGTCAATTCTATCCTGGTGCGGATTCGGTGACGGTGACCCTTCAAACAACGCAGGGCATAAAGACAATGACCATTCCCTGGGCTGCTATATTCCTCGGGAGTGGCAACACTACCGCTTCCTTCATTTCAGAAACGTGCCTTCCCGCAGAATTGGAATCCGTCGCTCGTAAACGTGGATTCGACCGTCGGCTTGGGGCTTCGCCCTTGAACAACCGCAGAAAGGGCGTGATCGCGCCCGACACTCAGGGCTCCGTACGACAGGCCGCTGTCGTACAAGAGGCAGCGCCCACCACTAACATTGTCCAACCGAACTGTACGTAGCTTGCTGTTAAATTTTTCACCTTTATATTAATCCAACTCATTAGTGGACGTCTTTCGGACATTTCGTGACGCTCGACATCTACCAGCTTGTGGAGCATCCCAAAGTCGGAGTTGTCTACTTCGAGCAGTTCCTGCCCTCCGACGGCACCGATCTAAACACATATTTAAGCGCCATTTCTAACACCCTTTTCTCGGGTCTGACGGCGCTCAAGGCAGCCGGGGTCGAGCATATCATTGTCGACAATTCGGGGAACCGCGGGGGGACTCCTTGTCGCAGGAGCTACAGCCATCTGGTGGATTTCCTGCTGTTGATGTCGAGCAAGACTAACTCGAAATCGATTCTAGGTCGCTGTGGCCGCAAGACCTCTACCCCGGATTCCCAGCAGTCTTCCGGGACAGCGATTTGATAAGGCGGCAGTCAGACAATATCGCGGCAACGAATCAAACTGGGTCTGAATACTTATTCTCCAATTATCGAGACTTGAGTCCGTTCAATTTTCTATCGCTGCGGCTGGCCCAGATCTGACTACGGAAAGATTACGTGTCGTTGAAAAATAACTCTCAGTTCCTGGACCCGCCTGTGCCCCAGGTAGTCAACGGGGTCCAGGATGCGTATTCAAAGCCATTCTTTGATAACTTCGGGCCTGGATCCAGCAGCCTCACAAACTTTACAGCCCCGCCGTTCGAAGGCAAAGATTACGTCTTGGTTGCGAACAGCATATGCGGGTCGACGTGCTCTATCTTTAGTAGTTTTCTCTTCCAGGTGGGTATATCGTACATGCGTTTATTTCATTCGGGTCTCAATAAGTCTGATTCAATCTAGAAACATGGCTTGCGCTCTGCCGTGTTCGGTGGCACACCCAGCTCTTCCGTCTCACAGTTCGACGGGGGTGTGAAGAGCTCGGAGGTTATAGACTTTGAAAGCATTCTTTTCGAGCTCGAACTTGCGGGCCTGCAGGACGACCCGGCGGCGCCACAACCTTTTCCCATCGAAGCGACGTTCACCGTAAACTTCAGGAACGTCATCTCTTATATCGACAAACAGGATGGGATCCTGGAGTATGTATGGGAGCAGGGCATGAAGAAGTACCAGTTCACCCACGACCAGTTCAACCAGCCCCAGAAGATCTGGGAGTTTGTTGCGGAGGAATTCTTTGGTCAGAATTAATTCCTTACCGTCACTGTTACCTCCTTTACAGTATACCTTGGGGTACTTGATGCATGGGATTTGGGTACTCGTAATAAAACATCGTAGGGGAATGCCTGGTGCTGTCACATTCCAATTCAAGTCCGGGTTCAAGGCGAGCCTCGAGCTCCGAATTCGCACTGAAAATTTCTGAAAGCCAGCGCCGTAGGTCGATTCAAAGAATTCCTCGGGTTCACGTTCAAACTCCAGAGCGGTCCAGCTGAATTTATTTTCGCTAAATTGAACATACATTGTTCACGACGATAAATGCGATCTGGTTCACGCGCCCGGTTTTAACTGCCTCCGCAGATTCATGTCGCAGATTAAATGAAACAAGTCCATACATGTAGTATTTTCATCATATGCCAAAGTATGCCCTGAAGCCCGTTAGATCTCTGTATTCGGGCGCTCCGCCTATTCAGATACAAGGCGGATTGTCTGTTCCATACACATGTGAGCAGACATGTTGATGTTGATTCCAACATGCGCCGAAGACAGTTATACCTCCAAGTTCAAATATGCACAATAAGGTAGTAGTAAGCGGGTGCAGGCACCAAATTTGCTGTCCGAAATTCAGATCCAGGGTGCATTATAAGTCCAACAATCCATGACATCTACCGCTTCATCTCCATACAACAATTGGAGATCTAATCCATCTTTGCGAAGCGAATCTAGTCCGTGAAGTGTCGCGGGAGTCGGCCCCGGACCTGAATTCATGATCAACGCAGCGGATCTGAGTGCACAATTCGGTGCTCTCCAACGGGATTTTATCATCGTGAGATAGAGGGCGTAATCGATGGACGTTTTCTCCGCACATCCGAACTCGATTGCGCATAAATGTGGAGCTACCGCTGCCTCGCTAGTGGAGTTTGGGATGGTGAAATGAGAAAGTAGACTGTCTGCCGCGTCATATCCGGTCTTCAAATCTGCAGCGTACGGTAAGATCGCGAGTTCGGTGATCGATGGGTATTTGTGCAGGATCTCCCTGACTGCGGAAGGATCAGGTATTTTTTTGAAGCAAAGCCGGCGAAGATTGCAGGCCGAGCGGGCGACGAAGGAGTCGAGATCAGGAAGGTCTGGGTCATCGTCATAAATGCGTAAAGCTATTTCTTGCAAGGCGGGCGTTCTAAGGTACTTCAAGATTTTCGTCCCCGTTACAAAGAGATGCTTAAGATGTACGAGGCGGATTATGTCAGCCTGTTCCGGCCATGATTCATCGACACGGTGATATGCGCCTCGACGAAGTTTGGGGTCTGCTTTAGAATGCCCGCGTGTACCATCCATGGGCGTCAAGCTGGTACCGGGTTCGCCGATGCGTAGGAAGGAGAGGTGGGACATGGCGATATTCGTTATAGATGCCGACGTCAAGGAGAGAAGGAGCGGTACGGAAGGTATCAATCGACCCCACCGCGCTCTGGCTTTGCGAGTAGTCCCACGAAATCCACAACCTCCGGAAGCGATGGGAGATGATCTCGAAGAGCGGCAAGGAGAGGAAAACAGGTCTGCCGTTAGACCGATGCTTAATTCCTCCTAAAAGGAAGAATGTCGAGCCAGGACATTGGAAGGTTGCGACTTGAGGTTGAGAGTCAGATTTCTCAGATCCGTAGAAATGAATTTTTAGGTTCCGTGCCCGTGCGATTTGGGTCTCTAGCATGGGAAGGGGATATCGGGATGACGCGGCATAATCGGTGACGACCAGTGACCATAACGAAGGAGTAGAGAGGGAGATCGCTCTCCAGCGGCTGCTGCTATGTGTAAGAATCCAGGGGCTGCTTTCTAGGTCGCGCCCGATTCGAGTACGGGCCGACGGTAACGTCCACGAGAATATTTGGCCCAGAACCTCGGGTGGCATCCTCCTGAGCGGAGAGAGAATAGCTCGATTCTGCGCATGGTAGCTCGATAGCACAGCATGCTCTTCCTCCAACTCCTTAAGCTGGTTCCTAAGTCGCGCAATCTCGTCGTCGAGATACCCCAAGCGTCCACCAGTCTTTGATACGACCGACCGAAAAAAGACCAATTCAGCGCCCTCTGGGGCCACGTTGCTGTTCAAGAGTTTCTGATGTAGTGCGAGAGTTTTGGTGGCCACTCGAACATTCGAGTCGCGTGGTTCCTCCGTAGTGGATGTGGGTTGGGTAAGAGCGCCACATGTAGGGCACTGGGAGCTCATCTGGGAACAGAAAGGCCCTATGGGTTATCAAATATTGAGCGCGTTATCGTACAAGCCTAAGCGCCGCGCACTTACACGCTGTTGTGGTAGAAATTTGAAATTTTCCTGTATTTGAGATTGTTTGTTCGCCACGGAAACTCGGCCTTACTGTGCCGATTTCGTGGTTCAAACGTTTTAACGGGTGAAAGCGGAGAAAAATGCTGAGAGCGAGGTCCCAGTGAGAGACCGTAATTCACTATCTGCACATGCGGCATGCCCTCAGTTCGCCATGACGCATCGTTATTATCATCAATTTTCAGACTTTCAGGTGAGCTGAGTTGACCGGTTCCTCGTTTCCTTCTCTTGGCCGTTTCTCTCGCCTCAGTTGGACTTGCAACATACAATGAAAATTGGGACTGCACAGGAAGTAGTGTTGCCGCGGTCCGGTTCAGGTCCGGTTCATGCCTGATTTTTCTGAACCCCGAACTGGACCTCAGGTCCGGTTCAGCCAATTTCCCGAACCTTGAACCGGACCCCAGGTCGGTTCAACGGGGTTCAGTTCAGGTTCAAACCGGTTCGACCCTGAACCTATTTTGTTTCGGCAAAATTTGAAGTAGGCAGATTTTCAACACTGTATGTGTATTTCGATTTCTGGGAAGCATCCAAGCATTCAATTTATGCAGCACTGCTTCACCACACCTTCAAGGAAGGCTTCTGGCTTCATAAATAGATCTCAGTCCTGTTTTGTGGTTGAGTCAATTTCTCAACAACCATAGTTGATCAAAGTTGATGCATCTCCACTAGCTCAGAGCAATTTCCAACCTTCCTCCTACTCTTCCTTCGGAAATCCACGGGATGCCGACAACCCAATCCGAGGTATGAAGACATTGGTATCTGGCCCTGTGATCGCTCGAACACAAACCATTCATTTCCATGTCATTTTGTGGAACATTGATTCGCTTTCATAGAAGCAGGCATACTTTGCAGTGAGCTGTCCGTGCGTAAATTCAGATGCTGTTTATGTAGGTACAGTACCTCTGCTGCAGCAATAATCTCCTCCTCCTTCACTAAGTTATATATCACCATTCAATTTCAAGGCTTCCCGGCTTGAACACAGCTGTTATAATAAGTACCCACTGTGAGGCATGGAAATCGCTTTTTTGAGTAGCATTTACAGTATTTCTACACTCAGGGTGGACTTGGCAGATGGTGAGGGACAGACTTGGCTCGCTAACAAGGCACGAAATCAGGTGAAACAATTTTTTGGAGACTTGCAAAGCTTACCAAATGTTTTTTACAGGGGCATAGACCAGAGGTTCAAACCGGTTCAAACCGGTTCAGTGAGGTTCAGCAAATTCTGAAATTTTTCGAACCTTGAACTGGACCCGGGGTTCGGTTCGGCGAACCTCACAGCCACTGAACCGGACTTGGGTCCGGTTCAGGTCCGGTTCAGGTTCGCCAGCAGTTCAGAACCTGACCGCGGCAACACTAACAGGAAGGAGATGCATAAGTTCTGAATATGGGGTCAAGTCCTGAAAAATGCGTTAATATGCAGAAGAAGCTGACGGGGATCATCCGCCGCACAGACTTTGGAAGTAATGGACTGAGTAATTGAATAGGGAACCAAGATATTGTGGAAAGGATGCCGGCGCGCTGCAGGCGGATAGGTACGGACAATGGTGGCACTGCCTCTGAGTGAGGAAAATTTGGTCATACCAAGAGCGCAGCGCAAGCAATTGAAGACAGCCGTCGCCAGCCTCGGGAACAAGAGGAATTTAAATGCCAGGTTGCTCGTCTACATTACCTCCTTCTCGCAGTGTTATCACGCCAGCGGTCCGCGCCGTCCCTCACCGATGGCCGCCTCGCCCAAGCCTCACCGCCTGCGGCGCTTCACCGTGTCAAACCCGGCAGCCCAACGGCGGACAACTCGGTCGATATGTATTATGTGGTTCGCAGACTGCAGAGGCGCGGCATGCCGCGTGTTTCGTACCAGGTGCGAGTCACAGTATCATTCAACATTGTAACACCTGAGGAAATGAAGACGGGAATGAAAGAAGCTGTAAAATGTACGCAATGGATGGCTTCCCGAAGGGATTCGAACTCGTGGAATACACGGATAAATAGAACGTTATTGCTATGCCATCCGGATGGAAGGGTCCTCGAAAACAGCGAGGGGACTCCCGATGAGCTCGCAACTGCGAGCCGAAGAGTTTCAGGAAACCGGTCGTCAGCACGGAGTCCAGTCCCCGAGGCCCGTGTCGCTCAAGGGGGAAGCCGCGTCCGTTACCGATCATGAATGCGCCCGCCAATGGCCATTTAAGGAATAAACAGGCATTCAAGTTTAGAATTAGAGTCTATGTACACAGATGCAGATCGCCCTTTTCGAGCGGGCGTTCGACACCCGATGTCATGTGTAATTCTCCGCCCACAGGATGGTTGAAGATAGATATGCTGCTGATATGTAGGCGCGGAGGGCACCGCCGGCGTTGCAATTAATAAACAAGTAACTCCTCAGTAACCGTAGGGTAGAGACTCATGCATTAGAGAAATACCTAATAAACAAGTAACTACAGGAGAGTAAGTAAAAGTAAGCAGTGTTAGTAAATAAACATACCTCCTCAGTAACCATAGGGTAGAGACTGAGGAGGTATGAACAAGGAGGTCAATATATAGGTTGACCGGAGAAACGTGTGGGTCAACGGAGAAAATAGTGGGTCAGAGAAGAACCATGGAAACGAACGATAGAACCACACGGTGAGATAAAACCGTATGGTTCAAATGCGAAGCATATGGAAACATGTGAAGTGAGGTCACTGGGGTGTACCCCATCACTCCCCCCTCGACCCGAGAGACCGAAGAAAATGTGGAAACAGACCTGCAGCTCCC
>JARJLE010000049.1:600000-768761 GCA_029289555.1 Mycena latifolia
CTGTACGTAGGGGAGCAACCGTCGCTTCGGCCGAATGCGAAGGCAACGAGATTGGGACACAGGTCAGAAGGCGATCCCCGGATCCCGACACCGCCATAGCCTTGAACAAGTGGTTCGTTTCTTTTCTCTGTCGTTGTTCGACTTCTAGAACCGAATACGCGAGGCTGCAATGCTCGGCAGGACGGCGGGAAATGCAGTAGTTATTTGATGCTCCATCAAAACCAGTTTTGTCAACTGGCAGGACGAATGCTGGACAAGGCTCGGCAATTTATCCGCATCGGAGATCAAGAACAGTGTGTCGAGGGACGGGAGCTGAAGGTGGCTGAGAAAGGTCATAGTAGAGTCGTTTCTAGCATGGGTAGTGGATATTGGTTGATTGAGGTGACAAAGGGAGGTGCCTAGATCGAAATATCTTCAGAGAGCGGGGTAGGTGACAACTGCGTGGCGCCGGCCTGGTCGAGCGCGTCATTCTAGCCCCTATTCTGTTACGCACACGCGCGGGTAGACATTTTGCTGAAGTCGTTTTTTCACTCCTGCATCCAACCAAGTGTGGGTATTCATATTGTTGCGGAAAGTCACGGGAATTGTAGTCAACTTAATATGGATGTTGATTCCTACTGAAATTCCGTCGATTGTCACCTGATAAAGCTAATGGGAAGTTCCACCGCGTACGTATATACGCTTCTTGACTATTCGATGCTACACTGCTGATGTGATTCTCATTGATTGCCCAGTCTGTCAATGTGCGGTGAAAATGTGGCGGCAAGTCCTGAAATACACCGATATTCGGATGGACACAGTGCGGGTGCGTGGAGACATAATGATACAACAGAATGGACCATGGAATAATGAGGAGAATGGAAGGCAGGTTACCCACACTCATGAGATTATCATCCGGTCAAACCTCATGACCCTGATGAACGTGAGATGTAGGAAGGACACTCCCATGCGATGCCCAGTATAAGAGCCCCATATCTTGAGTCCGTGATGCACCATTCCCAAGATGTCCCGCCGATGCTCTGTTGCAGAGATCCGTCTGAGTAACACCATAGCCTGCTTGACTCCAGCTATTGCACCCCTCAACGAACTCAGTGATTCATTTGGGACTCCATTTGTGCCGGCCATTTCGAACACCACTCTGTCCTTGATCACTGCAGTGCAGGTAAGATATCTCTTGAAGCTGGGCCTACATACTGAATGTGGTGCAGAGTGTCAAGAAAAATAAGGACGACTGCATTCAACTCCTGGAAAATGTTTATCAACTGCTTTGTGCTATTGTCAATCTCCATATCAAGTCGGAAACCAAGGGGAATCTCCCTCCTGCAACCTTGGGCCATGTCGGAAAATTCACAGAGTATGTATGATGCTACTTACTGCGACTATAATTGACAGGTTATTTAGGACACTTCACAAGATTCATACATTTGTGGAGGCACAGCAGGATGGAAGCAAGATCAAGTCTTTCTTTCACCAGACTGAGACAAAGACATTGCTCAGTGAATGTCGAGCGGAACTGCAACAGGCCTTTGAGGTGTTTAAGGTACATTTGATCCTCCACAAGACATGCCATGGTACTCAAACCTCATGTAGACAGGGACTGGCATCACGGTCCTAGGCAGCATTACTCAGATGCAGCAAGAGGAAGAGAGAATGTGCAAGGAAGTGCTTGAGTTGATTTCAACCCTGTCGGATGGGACAACCTCTGACAGGTCCTCCTCTGTATGAAGTTCCTCATCCTTGCTCAGAGCCAGTGTTGATCATTGTTGCACAGATCTACAAGACCATTGGATCCCAGAATAGGTGAAATTTTATGGGCTTTAGATGAATGGACTAAATTCACATCACCTTCAAGTTCGAACTCGATTTCAATGTTGCCCGCTAAACCGAAGATATTTCATGGCCGTGAATCAGAACTCCAGGAGACAGTGGAATTACTCCAGCAAGAAGCACCAAGGATTGCAATTCTAGGTCCTGGTGGAATGGGCAAGACAAGCCTTGCCACGGCAGCCCTGCACCATCCTGCCATTGGTACAAAGTATGAGCACTGTTTCTTCATTGTTGCAGATGCTGTCACCACTAGCCGGGAACTGGCAGCCCTCCTCGGAGAACATATAGGACTCCAGCCAGCAAAGGATCTTACAAAAGAAGTTATACACTACTTTGCCACAACACGCCTGTCCCTGCTGATCCTCGATAATGTGGAAACCCTGTGGGAGCCCATAGAATCACGCAGTGATGTTGAAGAGTTTCTGTCAAAGCTCACGGATATACCACATCTTGCACTGATGGTGAGTCTAGCTCTATTCACACTCCATGTGTACTAACATGCTCACAGATTACAATGAGAGGTGCTGAACGGCCAGCCAAAGTTCCGTGGACTCACCCATTCCTGGCACCCTTGAAGCCATTGTCAGATGTAGCTGCTCGAGCCACATTCCTTGACATTGCGGAGGATATGTATGACAGCAAGGATGTTGATGAAGTACTCTCATTGACAGATAACATGCCACTTGCTGTTGATCTTATAGCCCATGCAGTGGACTTTGAAGGAAGCTGCTCTGTGGTCCTGACTCGTTGGAAGTCAGAAAAAACTTCTTTGCTTTCAGCCGGCAATGACAGAAAGTCCAATTTGGACACATCAATCACAATTTCGCTTTCCAGCTCCCGCATGAACACTGGTGCCAAGGACCTATTAAGTCTACTCTCAATCCTCCCAGATGGTCTGTCCAATGTTGAGCTTGTCCAAAGCAAGCTCTCCATAAATGATATCATGACATGCAAAGCTACACTACTTGCTACCTCTCTGGCATATATTGATGCCAACAGGCAACTGAAGTCACTGGTGCCTATCCGAGAGCACATGCAGTGTTTCTATCCTCCTTCTGCACTTCTAATTCACCCACTGCAGAAATATTTTCATGAGCTTTTGGGTCTGTACCAGCAATATCCGAGAACTCAGCAGGGGGCTGGAAGAGTCAAGCACATAACATTGAATGTTAGAAATATGAGTGAATTACTGCTCCGAGGGTTGAACCATGATAACCCAAACTTGGCAGAAACCATTGAGTGCACCCTTTCTGTGAAAGATTTCATGCGGGTCATGGATCCTGGGTATTATCACCGGATTTCTATGTTAATGGCTCAGATTGAAGCTGTTCTTCCTGGGAATTGTGATGAAAAGTTCAAGGCACACCTCATCTTATGGAAATTTGAGTCACACCCCCCATGTCTTGCTACCAATGTAGAGCTGTTAATTACACAGGCCATCTCTCACTTCCGTAACTTCAATGACCCAGACCTCGAATGTGAGTCCCTTGCATAGCGCTTGATAGTGGCTCAATCTAATAAGCTTTTAGGCAAATTTTACCATCTAGTGGGGCATTACTACTTCTATGCTGAAAGTAAAATGGCTGTGGCCTTGAACTATCTAGACAAAGCACTTGATTTGGCAAAATCGCATGGATACATTAGGCGGGAGGCCACCATATTGAATTCTCTGGGTGGAATAAAATGGACCATTGGGGATTACCTTGGAGCTCAAATGCATGCCCAAGCTTCATACCGACTTGCCGTGTTATCAGAAGATTTACATTCTCAGTCACTTGCCCTCCGCACTTCAGCCATGTGTTACAAAAGCTGTGGTGACTTCACAAATGTTATCCTCTTCTGTCAAAGGGCACAAATGCTACTGGAGCTTTGTGGTACAACTACTGCATCTGCAAATATAATTCTACTAGCAGTTGCCCGTGCTACGCCACGGAGAGTTCAAGTTGAGCGCTTCCCCACATTTATATTTGAATGGAAGATGCCGCTCGTGTGCTGTATCTTCGGAGTCTTCAAACATGTCTACAATTTGTTTTGCACACTCATTCGGTAGCTCATAGCCATTTCTTGATGTCATGCTGTTTCTGACATGTGTACATAGCCATATATGTTTTCATACATTCTCACCCAATTTTTCAGTATATTGCAAAATGAATCTAGGGCTGGAAGGAAAGATTCCGCGTTGAGAGAGTGCTGATTAGCGCATTCATTCATGGAATTGGCTGAACTCCGAGAGGTTGCTCTGAATTAGAAACCTGTGCAGGCTGTTGTTAATTTACTGCTAACCCCGACCCGAGTCTCAATACATACCTAAAACTTATGCCCGATGACTGGTTGGCTCACAACGTGTCTTCTGCAAACTGACATGACCATTAGTAAGCCCGGTCCCTCGATATGTGATCTAATTATCCTGTATTGCATTGAAACATTGATCTTTCCCTTTGGATTGCATCTTTGCAAGATTTGCGATTTTCTTCCATCTCTTCCTGTCGTATCGGGCATCTCGGGGATGTTGTGGGACCGGTGAAGAGTCTCGGTCGAACACGTCGGCTAGTATTTATGGCACAGTAGATAGTGTATCCGCTGCAATATAGGACCGTTCCAGACTCATCTCGCCTGTGCGAAGCTCTCGGAGCTTTTATTTTATTCATCTGTTCTCACCTGCCTTCATCTGGAACTGAGGAACTTACACTTAAGCTTACCTGCTGGAATCAATTGGAATAAAGTATACCTTCTTCGCGCGATGAGTTGGAAGTATTTATGCTCAACGAAGCAGGTTTTCAACATCTCGACATTTTATAAATAGGAACCCGACAGTTTAGTGGAGATTTGGCCGAGAACTCAACATCTCGTCGGATTTTAGTTGAATCGTGGAGCGGATGACAGTGACCGCTCCCACAGGTGCCACTTTATCTAGTCAAATCACGGCTTTTTTATATGGTCCTCAAAGTTGTATGCCCTTGTCTCTGTTTCCTCATCCGGTCTTGCAGGTTTCGGGTTTCTCTTCCACTGGCAACTTATTTATGGAACAAATTTCAACTGATCATCTCGACATCGCGGTGTAGCCGTGTGCATGAATTCAACATCACGGCAACCTGTGGAGCGGATCTTAAACCGTTCCCACAGGCTCCACTTTTGTCTCTACAAACCACGGCTTTTCTTATATAGATTGCAAGACCTGGCAGATGCCCAGCTCCTGAAATCAGAATATGTGGAGGCCCGCAATATCCACCTACAACTTGCCCAAGATGTTGCTCCTCAAGACTCGTATAGCTATGCCTGGGCTCTCCTTAACATTGCGCAACTTGACGTCATAATCGGTGCATCGAAACAAGATGTCTCGTCTAACCTGGACAAAGCCACGGCCCTGTTCGATGCCCACACATATGGATATTACAATGCAATGGCTGCAAAGATATACTGTAATCTTGTATTAGGACAACTGCATCTCAGAGAGGGAGAAATCCTCACTGCAAAGGGCATACTCCAGACTTGTGTTATGTCAACATGGGGACGCGATGCTCAAGGTGCACTTTTGTGCATGGAGAGCTTTGCCAATATCAAGGGCTGGCCTGAAAGTGATTTTCGTTGGGCCTCTGGTTGGGCTGTCATATATCTGGGATATGCAAAGAAATTGGGGGACAAATTTGCCCTTCATCAAGCACTCCAGTTCCTTGGAGATGTATTTCAAGCTGAAGGTGATAGTGCCCCCTCAACTTCCCTGTTTACTGCCACCTTGGAGGGATTCACATGGATGGATATTCATCGCAGCAGAGCTGAATGCATGCTCCGACTTGGTAATCTGGCAAAGGGTCATGGGGAAGCGTCGAAGGCAATTGAGCTTTGGAAGACCGCCAGACCGTTGTTTGAATGCTCATCCCAGGTGAAGCAAGTTGCACACATCAATGAAAGGCTTAATGCAATCACTCATGATGTGTCCGAGGAACCCACAGACAGTTTGACACGTCTTGGACAGCTCAATGCACCCATTGCGCCTGAAGAAACTCACCAAGGAACAAAGGCTGGTGAGATAGAAGGTGAAGGAGGAAAGAAGGGTAAGGACCAGGAACTTGTTTCGATTTTAGTTTGAGTGGAGAGCCTGTGTAGTTTTGTTTTTGGGCTAGCTTTTTGTTGAACATTCTTGATTGAGTATGAATCTATTTATTTATTTAAATCCAGAGAGGAAGTAGTGTCCGCCTCCAATGCGAATTTGATACGGGGCTGGCGCCACAAAGCCAACTATTGGATTTCCGTTGATCTATAGCTGAATTTGACTCAACTTTAACAACATCTTACCTATACTCAGATAGATGAGTCTGTTGAGAGATTATGGTGAGTGGAGAGAAAGAAGGTAGGCCTCAAGTGAGAGGTGTAGTGTGAGGGAACGGTAGAATTGACGGGACCGAACCTTGTAGGTAGTGTACATGCGGGCCCTTTATATACCGTTCTAAATACGCTGACTAAGTAGTCTAGAATAATCCTGAAACACTATAGATGTATCGTCCTGAGCGGCCGATACACTATTCTAGTGTATAAGTGTGTATCGTCCCGAATGGCCGATACACTGGTTACCATAATTGGGTGATGCCAACAATCGCATCACTCCGTGCAACTGGGAAGACCGATTGTCCCTGGGGAGCGGTCTCCGCTTGCATAAATTCCAACACTCCCCCTCAAGCGCAACGCAACCCGAGCTTCTGAATAAAATATTCGAGCTTTGGTCGAGCCAGTGCCTTGGTGAATATGTCCGCTGTCATTTCCTCGGTTGGACAGTAGGGGACTGACACTTGTTGGTTTTCAATCATCTCGTGAATATAGTGGTAGCGTAGATCGATGTGTTTTGTGCGCACATGGAATTGGTTGTCCTTCGACAGAGCGATTGCCGACTTGTTGTCGCAATTGAGTGGTGTCGGGATGCTGATGGGAATGAATAATTCTCCGATCAGTGCGCGCAGCCAAATAGCTTCCTTCGCGGCATGCGTCATCGCGATATATTCGGCCTCGGTGCTGGAAAGCGCAATTATCGGTTGGCGCTTCGAGCTTGCTGTGACACAGCCTCCGATCATGAATGCAAATCCAGAGATGGAGTGTCGATCCTTTTGTGAGGTGTGGTCCGCGTCCGAATATCCCAGGAGAGTGGTGTCCTCTCCCCCTAAATGCAGCCGTAGATTCCGTGTCCCAATAAGGTACCGGAATATCTGTTTGACGGCCTGCCAATGTGCATTCCCGGGGTTGTGCATAAATCGCGAGCACATCGATACCCCGTGCATGATGTCGAATCGTGTTCCTTGGCACACGTACATGAGGGAACCCAACGCTTTGAGGTAAGGTATCTCCTGCATGTCGGCGATTTCGTGTGGTGTGGTGGGAGATTGCTAGCCTCGAAGCGGGGTAAAGGACATCCGGGATGTGCGTACCTGGGCGTCGCCGTTCCCGCTCCCGGCACGTGCCATGTGCAGTGCGAAGCAAGACAGAATCACTTTTCTTGTTGGACGGCTGCGGACACGGGGTGTTTAGTGCCATCCGCGTCAGGCGTAGGGTGCAGACTGTGAAACTGAAATAACTTGTGATTGATAATGAGTGAAACCGAAGCAGGGGCATGCGGAGAGCTGAAGCATCTGGACGTCGAGGCACTGGCGAATTCGGCTGGGGGAGAGTTTGTAACAGTCGCGGAAGTTAGCACCGCAACAAAGGAGCGACGACGAGGCCATGGGGCACTGCCTGAACTTACCGGTACCAAGTTGAAGTTAAAGTTGACGTTGCGCGGCAATGAATTTTGAATTGGTTGCAACACAGGCACCCGCCGCCGGCGGGTGAGTGAAGGTCTTGAGGTCAGCGATCGGGTATATGATATAGATACAAGTGCACCGCGCCGCGTCAGTACCTTCAATCGTGAGGAGAGAATACATGTGCCTTGGACTGTAACACGATAAATAATTGATCCGTGAGGTAAATATTTCGAATGTTTCACCTTGAATTCGAAAAAGTACTGAAAACAGTGTAAAAATTTACATACTTTTCAGTGAAAAAAATGTGAAAAGTGAAAGAAGTTTTTCACCAATATTTTACTGAAAAAAAACTTGAAATGCTCAACAAGTGCCAACCAGTGAAGCCCTAAGACATCTTACAAAGACAGAGACTGTCAAAGATGTGGTTCAAAGACATAAGACATCAAAGACAAGTGTATAGTTTTACTCATGTGGACAGGGAAAGTATTTTGAAACTGTATTCTACTTTTACACGATCTGACTAAAATGTATATAGCGATTTGGTAGTGCTTTGTCAACGACAAAGACCACACTGTCAAAGGTGTCACAAGCAATTGGTGACCACCCGCAAACCACATGCATTTAACACATGTGGCTTTTGGGTGCATTGGTGGTTGCCCGCGGCGACAGTTGCCGTATTATCCAAAATATC
The DNA here is from genome assembly GCA_029289555.1 of Mycena latifolia. Classification (NCBI taxonomy): domain Eukaryota; kingdom Fungi; phylum Basidiomycota; class Agaricomycetes; order Agaricales; family Mycenaceae; genus Mycena; species Mycena latifolia. Next base: position 608,245 of record JARJLE010000049.1, read on the forward strand.
CAATTCTGTATGAAGCACTGGCCTTCGAGATAAGAATTCATGGCCAAGTCGATGAGGATTGGGGGTCCGCCGGGGACTGTTGCGAGAAGTCGGGTAAATTATGGGGTAAACGATGGCCGTGGCGGCACCGTTCAACTAAAACTAAGCCTCCTGCTACTGAGTTAGCGTTGAACGCGTTGGTCCAGAAATGGTTAGGCCAAGCGGTCTCTTAAACGAGGTAAATATTCATCAAGAACAAACGAAACATGTTCTGCTATTGAGAGGAAGTGTAGGCATCGCTATTATTGCATTCAACCAACCCTCAGGCGGCCGTCTTCTGCTGAACTGAAGCCCAGGTCGTAACGACATTCCTTCCGCCCTTCTCCTCAACCTTGATAATGGTGACCCCAACTTGGTTGAACACCTTCCCGTCAGTCTTGTTCGTGTGCTTCGTTTTAACGACACGGCCGAGCACCGCCGAGTGTCCCGCGGCATCCAAAGGCACCACCGCCAGGTCTTCCATCGGCGCCGTGAGCTTGGCGACCGTGGTGTTGTGGAATTCCTTGAGAGAGTCAAGGAACTGTGCGGGGGACAGGCCCTGTCCATTGATACTGTTAAACATCCGCTCAGTCCTGGGCTCCGGCAAGATGTGAGATGTGCGGCGTACTTAATCCTAGCATCGGCTGCGATGTCTTTCTCGAATATCGAGACGACCTGGGATCCGTCTCCTTGGAAGAGGAGGCGCTCGAAGAGCTCCGAGACGAATTGGCTGGGGGTCTGATTGTGCGACATGGAGATCGTAGAGGGGAATAAGTCTTTAAGCTGGATGTGGTGGGCTGTCGGTGAGGGAATGTTGCAAGCTGAGACCCTGTTATATACTGGTTAGATGCCAAATCTTTCCATCCTTCCTTGCGGCCGCACACATGCAAAGAAAATAGTATGTCGGATGAAGGCAGGAAGGGAGGAAGATAGCTATTGTTCAATTGGTCGATCAGAATTTCTTACTGCATCTTGCTGAGTCAGGCAGGATATTAGGAGGGTCTATGAGATTCATACCGCAGGGAAAGTTTTATTTGAGGTGAAAATGATCCTAGTAGTTCCGAATTTCCGTCATTGAAGGATGGGAACCTTCACGGCAAGCACGATGAAGTAAACGGAAGCAGTAAGACAAGGATCTCGTCGTGGATGTTCCTTGAATAGGGCATTAGGCTTTCCGCAGGTACTGTAGCGCCTGAGGAGTAAATGGGGTTCGTTTGAAGCGGATAGTAATTCTGACAAATAAAGTATCATGCAACGGGAGAGGGGATGGGTGTGGTCATCTATCGAGAGTAATGACATCGGGCGAAGAGATAGGACTCGCCTGGATCATAACATGGATGACTAGACTTGCTTCTAAAAAAGGAGAGTGCGAAAATTGTGTGTGCGGCAACGTCGGAGCAATGAGCGTTGGTATTTATAGCCATCGGGACAGCTATCGGGACTTGAACTTGCCACTTGGAGCCAGCAACCCTGCACGCTCGCTGGAGATTTATCATAATGTACTTAGCCGTGGCGACCGACGAGCACTGCGCGCTGCTCACGACTCATGTACAGCTCAAACGCCGTTGAAATACACGGAACACACGGAATAACCTTGGTAACATAAGGTTGGTCATGGAATATAATTGGAATCATTTTCCCTGCCAGGAGAAATTCCTCAATGATGGGCGAAGCATAGCGCCAGATCAGTATCATCAATCTTACGAGCTGGAGGTTGCGAGAGTGAAGCGAGGCTCGGAAAACATCCGGAATTTGCTCCCGGCGACCGATCCAAAGGCAAGTAAGGACATGCTTTCATTCCGTCATCTGGATGGAAACCGTGGGAAAGATGGACCAAAATTCGATCCTCGCATTTACGATTTATGCTGCTCCTCTCCGGACGCCGATGATATCTGGAAAGCTCGGGGGAGATTTTTAATCTAACGAGAGTGTTTTAAGTATAGTCGGAGATTGGACTACTAGCCTACGGGAAAATCCGCTCCCTGAATTTTCTATGTCAGGGTCCATGACATGGAAAACTAGTCTCTCGTAGACAGACGGTGCAACCGGAAGAAGCTCGCACCTCGTTTGTTTGTAATGGAAAACTACATAGAGAGGGTGTGAGAAGACTCCCTAAAGTGCAGCCACCCAACATCGCAGAAGATGATAGATTCATGGATGGTCGTACAGGAGCTAAAACAAAATATCGTACAGAACTACAGCGAGGCGGAGGCAGTCAAGGGCATCCTATCATCATATAAGAGTTCATCGTAAATTCGAAGTGACCGCGCAGGTGCTCGAGTGTGGGCCGACCCGTGCTCGAGGGTTATCAGTCACAGCAAGATGCAATGAAATGGAGGGAGAGAGGGAGGGAGGGAGAGATATCCACCGTGCTGCATGCAATACGCGCGCTGCTGGCCATGGCGCTTCGCGACCGCGCCAAACACCGCCCCGCCCTGCGCGCAGCGCGTCCTTCGCACGTTTCTCGAGGTTCTCGGAGGCGTGCTGTACCCAAACACGCTTGGTCAGTATTGCGTCGGGGAATGAAAGGGAAAGAAGGAGAGGGGGAGAGAGATGAAGAGACGCACCTGCACGACGAGTGGCACGCGTACGCCGCCCACTTGCCCTTCAGCGCCTTGTTCATGCTGTGCGCGCCCGACCCACGAACGACAGAGGACAAGGAGACGTACTACACAAAGATGGGCGGCGCGCGCGGCGTCCACGACAGCTCCATGATTTGATGAGCATCAGCAGAGCAGAGCGGGAAGGGACGCGGGACAGACATGTGACGCGTACTTGTTGCGCGCGGTTGCCCATGAGCAGCGCGGACACGACGCAGCCAGACCTCCTCCTCTGCGCAGGCGAGCGCCTTCTGCAGCACATGGCACCCGTCGCCACGCGGCCCCTGCAGCGCCGAGTCAGCACACGACAGGCAGAGAGAGGGAGGAAGGAAGGGGAGACGCACCGCACGGGACGATCTGCGTCGCTCCTCAGGACCCGCTGCCGCCTCGAGACAGCGCTGCACCGCCTAATTGCCGAACCTGCGCTCGCCCGTCCAGTTAAGCACCCGCAGAAAGGAAAGGAAGGAAGGTGGCGCACCGGTGCAGACCGCCTCCCAGCCCTTCCCACTGCCGAACCCGAGCCGCGCCTACCACCGCTCCTCCGAGCCGAACGGCGCGTCGCCACCGTGCCCGTGCCCAAACGCGAGACCAAGCTCGAGGCCGTCGTCCGCGCGCAGCCAGTCCCCGCCGCCAGCACCCGATGAGCGGTAGTATGGCTCCGCGAAGAGTGTGCCGCTGCCAAGGTGCGCGTTGCCAAGCCCGCTGCTGAGGTGCGCGTTACTGAGGAGTGAGAGAGCGCGACAGTATCCACATGCGCAAGCGGATGGTGCTGGTGCGCAGACGGCGGTGTGGATGGGGGAGTAAGCGCCATTGCGGCGCGGACGCGGTGAGCCTCAGATGCGAAGGTGGGGTGCACGTGGCAGATACGCGGACGCGCAGTGGTGCCAATCATGGACAAACACAATATGCCGCAACCCGGCACGATGAAGCTGAAACTGGACAAGACAATGCCTACGCTCTGGCGCTGGGATCTGTTAATCCCGGAAAGATTTTGGATCAATGTTTTAGACTAATAATTAAAATTAAATTCGCACTCGCCAACATGCCCAACGGGGTTCAAGCTGAAGCGCTCGAATTTGAGGTGAGCTTTGAGGTTCTAGAAGCACTAGATACACATGCTCTGTGCGTAGAGACGATGAAATAAAGGTCATCGAGAGCTTATTGCTTTTTCGCTGCAACAGTGGGGCAACGGGCGTCGTCGGAGAGCACCGCGCAGGTTCGCGCTGAGCAGGCGCAAATCCCCTGAGATCAGGCGTGAGCTCTAGATCAAAACTGATGCCGTTCGCGCACGTCTCATTTCTCGAACTGAATAAAACGATATCCACCCGTAAGCAAGAAAATCTAGATCCCCCTCTGTGTAGCTAGTTCCCATTCCGCCCCGAGCATTAGTCTTGAATCAAATGCATGAAATGTCCCATTTCCAGGCCTGAGACGGGCAACGCTCAAAGTCGGGAAACGCCCCGATAATCACAGGCGAGAAGTCACGATAATCAAAGGCGCGAAGCATCCCGTGCCCCCTTCTCCGCCGCTGCATCCCGCTCCGCCATCAAGCTCACCCACTTGCGCTCGTACATCGCCTCGCGCCGCTGCCAGTCCTTGTCGTTCCACTCCGGCAGCACCGCCGCGTACGCGGGCGCCACAGCGGCGATCTCGGCGCGCAGCCCTTGCGCGTAGCGCTGCTCGTCCGCGCCGAGCACGTGGTAGGCGACGAGCGAGGACAGCTCCGCTCCCTCGCGTGCGGCGCCCTCCGCGCGTGCGCGTTCCACTTTCTCCAGGCGCGCGCGCTCGCCCGCAAGCCGCGCATCGAGCGCGTTGGGGATGCGGAGGCGGCCGGAAAAGAAGAGGGCGAGCCAGGTGCTCGCGACGTCCGCGAGCGTGAAGGGCGTGTAGGACATCACGGCACCGATGAAGGCGAGCGTGGGCGTCGGCGCATAGAGGATGTGGTTGTACAGCGCGGGGATGCGCGGGGGCGTTGTATGCGCAGAGGTCAGCGGGGTGAGCGTCTGGTTCGGGGATGCTGCCGAGCCTGCAGGTGGTCGGAGGACGCGCACGAAAGGCGCGGAGGCGGCGCTGTATCCCGTGCCGAGGACGACGGCGTCAATGTCTGTCAGCGTTGAGCCGTCGCGGAGCTCGAGTGTGAGCTTCCCCGTTGAGGTGAGGGTGTAGCGCGTTATCGGCGGGACGTCGACGACACGAGGATCTGGGAGGAAGGCAAAGCGGCGCAATCCTTGCCGTCGGATGGACCGGTAGACGGGCGCGCGCGCAACGCTCTTCAGCTGCGCGGCGATGTCGTTGCTAGAGTTGGCATTTCCAACTACGACGACGCGCTGGCACTTTCGAGTCAGAGATGTCGTATCGCAGGAGTCGGAGCACACACCTTGCCCTCGTACCCGCTGGGCCCATTCCAAGTTTGGGCATGCGTCGCAAGGCCCGCGGCGCGCGCTTCCGCAAGTCCAGGCGTAGACTCGGGCCAGGAAGGGTGGTCATACCACGATGTCGCGACCACCACAGCATCCCACACCTCGACCTTGTCCTCCCCCTCCTTCCCCGCCCGCCAGTCGCGCGTCGTCACGCTCCACCCGCGCGCGCCCGGCAGCTCATCGACCCACACCACCTCTGTGGACAAGCGGATCTGCCCACGCGCAAGGAACGGCTCCGCAAACTTGCGGAGGTACGCGTACGTGCCCGCAAGGGTCGGGTACGGATGGACCGTCGACTCCGGCTCGGGGAAGGGGTGGTGCGAAAAGCTGAGGTATTCCGCCAGGACGTTGCCGACGAGCTCTGGATACGCAGGGGAGGGCCAGAATGGCTTCGTGCGCGGAGTACCAGCCTTTGGGACGTCCTCGAGATACCTGATTACGGCTCAGATATGCGAATTTCTGAGGAATGTATTGACAGACCAGACTCCGCCAACGTCGTCTCTTCGCTCGACAAGGACGACCTCGTCAAATTCACCTCTTTCGGTGAGGTTTCGTAGAGACACAAGGCCACAAGGCCCGCCTCCAACGACGAGGATCCGTCGGGGTTTTGGTGAGAGCGCAGAAATCATGAAAATTTCTCCTGTCAGAATCTAGAAGCGCTTAGGCGCCACGTCAGAAGCCTGGGAGATAGAGAGTGCTTGTTCTACCCGGTTTTCGCGCGGCAACAAATGTCAGCAATTTGGGAAAATTAGCGGGAAAGCGGAAGGCCGGCAAGGATGGCGTTCTTCTTGCGGCGACTTGCGTTCGTCAGCACAATCCTCGGAAAGTGGAAGTGGAATACCCACAGTGCCTTGGGGGCAGTACAGTCGTTAGTTTGTAGTTAAAAGCGTAAATGGCCTGCTGTGGGCGCCATATTGCCAGTGTAGTAGAAGCAAGAAAGAGGCAGATTGATGACAAATAACCATCAGGAAATCTGTACAAACCGGATTTAGGCGGGCCGATCGGGTGCGTTGATGGCATCTGGTCTGTATCTGATCCAGTCACACCAGCGCTCGCCAGCGCCATGCCAGCTTTTGACCTCTGGACCAGCAGCCGCCCGCAGGACCGGAAATCATCGGGGCTCGTCCGTCCTTACCATTCCAATGCCCGCTGTTCCCCCCTCGCCTTATCAATGGCTCGTCACGTTGGCTCTCTCAACCTGCTTGCTGACGCACTTCCATGGACAAGTTTGTGGCAACCTCTCAGCCTCTGCAAGATGGCGAGGATCTCCTTGGCCACATCGACCTCTCAGAAGGGAACTCACTGAGCCTTGGGAATGGTGCCCTTGACGACGATTTCGACTGCGTCCCCAGTTCTCAGCCGTTCGAGGACGAGGACTGGCAGACTTATGGAGTGCTGAAGGTACGTCCCTCGCTTGTACTTCATCCATGCTCGTCCTCACTCGCTACTACCACTGTGTTATTTCAGGTCCCTAATACCACAACTCCAACGCGACAATCTATTTCAGAGGCTGTTGCCCAGGCGGACGAGGCACACAGTGCTATCGGCGCTCGCCGCGCGCGCCTTGTCAGGCGGGCTTCACCTGTGGTACGTGGTCTTTGGTGGTCAGGCTCTTCTCCCTTACCAGCGCGATGATCTGCAGAAACCGAGGCTGCTCTTTGCTGCTACACAGGGTACAATCCCGCGGTCCTTCAATCTGGTCAGGCGTGTTACGGTGGTAAGCGCCGTCGTGGTTCTTCTCACCCTGTTACTTATCCATTCATCCCAGGCTCCGGCGATCGAGTGGCAACGAAAGCGCGCGCGCGACAAGGCGCACCGTATCATCAAGAAGTTGCAGGCGCATGCTAGAGCTACCGCGCGGTTGCGACGTCAGCACCGCGAGCTGTGTGCTTTTATTCGGGAGACTGATAGAAAAAACAAGAATGTATTTACCATAGACTAGTGCATTAATACTTCGGACAAACTTCAGATGTCGCCGTGGCTATAAACTAGAAGTCCGCAAAACCCAGGTCGTCCACCAGGTCATCATCCTCCTCCGGGCCGAAATCCTCTTCGTCTACAGGCCCTCCTTCCTCATCACTTTCCTCTTCCTCCGAGTCGTCGTCGTCCTCATCCTCGTCACTTTCTGAATCGGAGTCGTCGATGTCGCCGCCTTGTTGGTCTGGCTGAGAGGATTCTTCCTCGGCATCCTCCTCGTCATCGACTAAATCTGGTGTCGTGCCGATATTCAAATGGCCAATCCCACCACCGAAGTAACGCATAAGCATATCACGGTCGACAAATCTGAAGACGCCCACATTAGTCGGGGAGCGAAACGAACGGGATGGCTAGGGTACATACATATCAACATAATAATTCAGATAATCGTCTTTGTCGTCGGGGGCGCGAGCGGCGGTCAGTTCCCGGGTGGCGAGAAGATCGTTCGTGCGTCCGCCAGCGAAGTCTGGGATGAGATGACTCCCGCGAACGACTTGCGCAGGGTCAAGAAATCCGAAGGCGTAAGCATCCGTCTCTGGAACGAACCCGACTTTTGGTAGCCGAGCTTTCTTGATACCGGCGCGATAACCTGGCTCGACACCAAGCCATCTGACCCAAAGGAATTCCATCCGCGCAGGTGTGGTCGTATCAGATTGAGTAACACGGAAGACATTTGCGTGGAAGACGCCAAGTAGCTGGCAATACCAATACGGGTGCGCGCTGGCTTCCGTTTCAGGTGAGTGAACCATGACAAAAGATGAAGTGCGAGGATTGAGTGTATCTTGATCTCTACGGACGTCGTACGTGGTGTAATTCACCCGGAGTGTTTTGGAAGCGTAGAGTTTGTTGTTGACGATCCGCACGGTGTTTCTGTCTGCATCCGTGAATTCTTCGTGGGTGTCGCCGTCGAAATCCCGGTTGAGTATCCGCCCGAGAAGGTGATCTTGAAGCTTTGGTATGAAGTCCTACTGGACTTCAGAGAATGAAATGTAAGTGTAATATTACTTACCTTCATTGCGGGATCCCCCTGCCTGGAATTGAACTGATAGAGATCGAGGGGATAACGTCTCGCAAGACTTATGTGGTGGTGAACATCCGGTGGTGTGGCGTCGAGCAGATCCTCTTGGCCAAATCCGACGTGATGACCGTGCTTTTTGCGCAGCGTAACCTTCCGCGCCATCCTTGCACGCGTAAGCCGCATGTACCGCACACCAATCTGCGCTGTGTGATTTCGCTTATTTGTCAGTCCATACATACGCTTCACCAGGCGGTGAAGGCTTTCGCCCTATGCCGCTTCGGTCAGGAATGGGTTACAAATTGAACGGGCGGGACTCACAAGCTGCGTCGAATATGAATCACTTGGACCAAACAGATACATGATTGGCACATAATCGCCCATTGCATGCCATTTATACGTATTGAGATTGAGCGTTTTCGCTTTTTTCGATTTAGGCAGGGGGATAGGGGCAGTAGGTGCGATGGTGGAGCTCGTCGTCGCGTCACCTGTCCTTGTTGCTGCTGCTGCCGCTGCCCGTTGTTCGCGTCGCCCACGTGCAGCAGTCTCCCGCGGCAACTCGAAGGTCTGAAACTGCGAGCATGTAGTATCTTTGAAGTCTCGCATCAATCGCCCAATTTCGGGTGTCAGTTTTTTCAGGTGTTCGAGCGTCGGATCCGTATGCATTCGGAGTTTGGCGAGAGCATGCCATTCGGCCATCCGATAGAGTAGTTTGAGGACACGATCATTGTGTTCGGGCGGGAACAGGCCGTCGAAAGCAGGAATGGCGCATTGGAGGAGGTCTTCAAAGTCCCGAGCGCCGAGTTTTTTCATTTCCGACGCGTTGGTCGCGAAGCGGCGTATCGTACCAGTCCCGAACCTCGGCATTTGACGGTAGCTGCTTGAATGTCAGTGTGTTTTCTGAATACGGGAAAGGATTTAATGTCACCGTCGGTCCAACTCAGTCACCAAGTCTTTCCCGTTTGGCATGGCGTACAACAGTCGAATGAGGTGAATAAATAAATTCTTCCAGACCCCGAGCTCAAACTCGTGCATAAAGTCAACGACCAGCATACGATGAAGATTGAAATCGTCCCCGAGACGCTCCATGAAGGCATTCTACAGGATCTGGGTCAGAGCCATGAAACTGCTGAACGAGTTAGAACCCACCAGAGTCGGAACCGAGGATGTCTCTTGGAGAAGATCTTCGATCTTAGTAGACCCAATTCCGAATGCAGACACGTATATTAAACGTCGGGCAGTCTGGATGATGCCGCCGAGATATTTGCGGATATTCGTGACTCTGGCTGAGATATCGCGGACGAATCCCATCAGGTGCAGTTGCGATTTCGGTGTGAGGCACCGTGGACACGGGCACCGTCCACCGTCGCGAATTGTTGCAAGCAGGACTCTAATAACAGGGATAAGTATTTCCGCAGACGCTCAAAGAGGATAATTACTTCTCCGGATAATCCGCCGAGTACGTGAAAAGGCGGGGATAAACACGCCGTTCAATACCATCGGCGCACTTAATAACAATCCCGTACGTATACGCGTGGATGAATTCATCGTCAAGGAGATACTGCCACACAGCATGCATCAACTCCCGGCGACAATGGGTAAGGATATCACTCTTTTGAGTTGACCATTTAGTATGGAACCGAGAGATCTTGTCTTGAATCGAGTCCGGAAGCTCCAAGAAAAATACAATCAGATCCAATGCGTTCAATGTTCAGTCTGACTCACCGAAGGAATATATGCGACATGGTGTTCAGCCCCGGCATTCGGTTTGACGCGAATGTATTTCGAAAGATTGCCGAAAAGCATATAAATGGGCCACAGTTTAGCGGTGCCGAAATTTGCAAGGTGGGTCGAATCCGACCAGAACATAAGCGCTGCGATGACTTTTTCGCGCTTACAGTTGGGATCATCGGCTGGGAGCTTTCCGTGCCTCTGGATGCGATCGTGTTCAGCAATAAACGCGTCAGAGTTGTATAGTTCACTGAAAACCCGGATCTGGGTGGCGCTGCTTCGCATTTTGTGAAAAAGTTTGAACGGTGCAAAATGGAAGTGGCGTGAAAGAGGGTCAGCGAAGGCCGATTTGATCACCGAGACGAGGCTGCGATAGTAGAGGCCAGGGACGGCGAATTTTCGGGATGGGATATCTTTCGAACCTGAAGGCACTTCAATCTCGACGCTGGCCTCCTTGAAATCATTGAGAAGCGGGAAGGCCGCTTTCGCGTCTTTGTCGGCTTGTTTATTGGCGCGACCAGCATTGAAACCCGCCAGTTCCTTGACAGTGAAGGTGGGATCGAGGAGGACATCATGAACCAGCGAATTCAGCTGGCCCTCGGACTTCGTGGTAGTGCCGTTATTGAACCAATTCATGAGTAGTGAAGTGCTGTGGTTCGTCGTTGGTGTCGCTCCAGAGCTCGGAGCAGGAGGCGCTCGGGGCTGAGCATATCGATTGGACAGATCATCCAAAGATACTAACGAATCCGGGTCGTATGTTGGCCGATGGAGGTAACTGCGCCAGAGGCCGAAAGTATTGCGGACGGTCTCGAAGGTGTCTCTGACGATTAATGTTACGCGAGGCAATGCCGGCGGTGCTGGTGCCTCGGGTGGAGGAGCATCTTGGGCGGGAAGCAGAGGCTCGGGAAGAATATCCCTGTAGCGACCGGGTAATCGAATATTTCGCCGTGGTCTGCCCGCCTCGGTGGTATCAGGCGGTGGCGATGTGGCGGGAATCGAGAAAGGGTTGGGCGCTGCTGGCCCGTGCATCACGTCGTCCAACACGCCTTCAGCACCATCCTGAATCGGGAACTCAGGGTCCAGATCCATCATATTTATATCTGAGGCTTCAGATCGTCCATCATATTCCGAATTTTGGGCGAAGGAAAAACCTGCTGAACTGCTGTGGTCCGAGTCCTGGGGGCGGCAGAAATGTTAAACAGACACTCATTAATGAGAGGATAAATATGCGCACTGGTATAGGCAGACTTGGACCCACTCCCGCGTGTCTAAGCTTTCGACGTTTCTGTGCCTCTGTGGCTGCCGGGGCCTTCCTCATCTGCACACCTCCTCGAGGTTTTCGTAAATCCACGCCAGAGGCTGCCCTTTGGCGCCTCGCATTAATTAGTTGCTCCTGGTATTCAACCCATTTTGTGCATCTATCATGGTGCCGAGTAAGGCCACTGCTGGAGCCGGCCTCGTGGCCACAATCGGGTGCGGCGCAGATGAAATTGGCGACAGCGGACATGAGGAAAAGCAGGAGAATGACTCGGAGGCGGAAATAATCAAGGTAACCAAAAAAGCCTCGGGTGCCCCGAATTCGTTGGGTGCCCATGGGGCGAGCAGGAGGCTGAGCAGGGGCGCGCTATCGTTGTTATCTCGGCCGTCGTAACTGAGCGTGACTCGGAGATTACGCTCCGCATTTTAAAATTTCAAAGATGCGCGGGCGCGATCACATGCAGCGAACTAGTCTGTTGACTGTTTGATGCAAGTGAGCGCGGGATATAAAAGACTGGGCCGTGTTTGTCACCTCTTGTCCTTTCCCCCCATCATCTCGCTCTCGTCGCGACTGCCCGCCAACAGCTCTTACCTATGGCTCATGGATCCTCTCCCTCCCGCTCCCGTCACCGCTCCCGTGCGCCCTCCTCCAGTCGTCGCCGATCACGCTCCCGGGACCGCTCTTCCAGTCGTCGTCGCTCCCGGTCCCGGGGCCGCTCCTCCAGTCGCAGCCGCGACCATTCACCAACCCCACCGCCGCGACGCGAGACCTCGCCAGCTAGTACGCGTCATGGGTCCTCCCGTCGCTCATCGAGTTCTCAGAGACGCCCCGCCGAGCGAAGCGGCGAGATCGACTACAAGGCTGCGTTCCTGGCCCTGCAAGCAAACAACACGGCCCAATCAAAGAAGAAGAGGAAGCGCGGGGGAGGACCTGCTGAGTTCGTACCGCGTCACTTATCTTCATCTCGATATGCTCATGCTTATACCCATAGGACAACTACGAGCACGTCCGGGATTGGCCGAGGCATCCGGGTGCTTGCAGTGTTGTTTGGCGAGATATCCACGGTGATCGCAGACGCCGAGACCTACGCGCTAGACCCGTTTCCAGATGTCGAGTTCGACGAGTTTTCCGAAGGCCTGACCCCCGAGCAGGAAGAGTTCCTGGCACAGAAGCGCGAGTGAGTGCTGGCGATCCATTCCAAATCTTGACTGACAGATTGTATGGCCTAGATGCGAACGCAACCTCGGGGCTTACTTGCAGATAAAGCGACTCATTCCTAACCTGGAGCACAAGCTCTCGAACAGCGAGCCGGAGGCCATCGTCGACTTCTATTCTGCGGTATGTGAATGTGACGTAGTCTGCTTTATTCTGACCTCCTGGCCACCGTGACAGCTTCAAAAGGGGGCGAACGACTCCCGCAGCGAAGACCTGAGAAGGATTTCGAAAATGCTTGGTCCTTGGATTACCGCAGACCGGGACCTCCCAGATATTGCCGTCTTCGACCACACACCACCCATTCAGAACGAGAAGGGCGAGCAAGTCAGACAGTATGCACCGTTGTTATTCGAGGGCCGCGAAAACCGAGGCGTGCAACACGATGTGTGCGGTGGATTGATGTCTACGCTGAAGCACGACTGGTCGAAGGAGGAGTGCGTCGCGTTCCGTATTCGGGTTCTGATCTGCTGACTCAGCCCCATCAGTGTCCGACGCAAGCTTCGCTCTGGCGACCTCGATCTCAATGAGAGCTTTTACTGCCGGATCTTCTACCTGGGGTTCCAAGGTGACCCGAACAACGTCGACGTAGGGTTCTTGCAGAGCCGTTATCTAGTCAGGGTACGTCCTTATTCCTCCTCGATGCAGATGCCTTACCTGCCACGTCACAGGGCTATAGAGTTGTTTTTACAGGGCCCAGCTCGGCGCAGCGTGATGATGTCGAGAACGCCCCACCCGAAAAGAGGCACAAGGGCACGAGCACTAGCGTCCGAAAACCTGTCTGCGATATCTTGAAGATGAACGGGAAGGTTACTCCTCGCTCCATCGCTTTCATTGCCGTCTTGGTACGTCCCACGGCTCTTGTGCTTTCATTTTCTGACCCTTGGCAATTGTTACAGCTGCATTTTTCGTTGACGAACGCCTACATGTGGGCCCACGAGTATTACGGCTTTTCGTACCCGCAGATGTACAATTTCATCGTCGACTATTTCGAAACCGGCCTGCCTGGGACGCCACACCGGGAACATGCGGACGCATTGCTCGGCTGGTGGAACAAGTGCGTGCTGTGATCCCTCCCTTTTCATGAGCTAACTACTGTCTCGTACCAGGCAGATTTTCTCGAAACACGCCTCATCCTCGTCCTCCAGCCGCACAGCAGTCAACTCGTTCGCTCAGTTGCGGGCTCAGCACCGTGCCCGCGAGGCCCTCGAGCTCGAGCAGTCCCTCGAGCAGTCCCTCGAGCAGTCCTCGGGGCAGTAGATGTATACCTGTAATTTTTAATTCGATCCCTTTTCTGCTCTTTTTTTTTTGCGCATTTGTCCCGTCAAAAATGGAAATGGTCTGATTTGAGCGCGTATGGTCCATCGGCGCTGACTGTAGCTCACATGGTGAGCCTGCGCTGGTGTAGCTCATGCGCCGCGTAAGCTACGCCAGCGCTGGTACCTCTGAAGGATGTCGCCAGCGCTGGCCTGCCATGATCAAAAGTCATTAGCTATGATGAGGATGTAATCAGTCCGTATCAGCCTCGCCAAGAACTTGTGATACGGACATCAAATGTTTTGCCCGTGCCAGCGCGGATCAGCTTTCCGCAAATTTCCTGATGACATAGCACGTGAGCGAACGCGCCCGACAGGAGCATACAACAAGTACAAAGAACACGAGGCGGATACAAATAGATGAATCAAATTCTGCATCGCCAGGATCCGTTCCTGACGTCAATCTATCAATGACGCGGGTTTTAGCGGGGCTCATGACGGCGTAATCAGGTGGCTCCGCTTTATATACTGAACGGCGTCTAGATACCGATACACAATGCCTCTCCAGACGCAGCGCTCTGTACCGATGCAGGTCCTTGCATTGGGGTTCTCGCGCACGGGGACTACATGTGAGATTGCCCGCGGGCCAGAGTGTTACAACACGGGCTGACTGCTTGATTTCGAACGCGCAGCGCTGAAGAAAGCACTCGAGATGCTTGGATACGTGCGGACCAACCACGGCTGGGACGCGTTCGCGACCGCGGAAGAGCTGGATCTATGGATCACGGCGGTCAAGGCCAAGTTTTATGAGGGAGGGCCCGCGTACGGGCGGGAGGAGTGGGATCGACTGCTCGGGGATTGTCAGGTGAGTGAGGATTCAGCGACAACAGAAGCATCCCACATATCGGTTACAGGCCGTCGCGGACGTCCCGCACATCCTCTTCGCAGCAGAGCTGATCGCGGCCTACCCAGAGGCGAAGGTCGTGCTGAACATGCGCAACCCGGACACCTGGTGGCCCTCATTCCAGGCCACCATCGGCGTGGAGCTGCAGCCCTCGCTCCTCCGCCGGATCAACGCCTGGGTGTCCCCGGAGCTCGCGGGGCGCTACGACGCGCTCATGCACCTTGTCTACACCATCTTGTTCAAGGAGGACGCGGCACACGTGAGCGAGGCAACCGCGAAGATGCGCTTCCTCGAGCACTACGAGGAGGTGCGGCGGCTCGTCCTGAAGGAGCGGGTACTAGAGTACGAGGTGAAGCAGGGCTGGGCGCCGCTCTGCGCGTTCCTGGGGAAGGAGCCGCCGGCGACGGCGTTTCCGCGCGTGAACGACCAGGACCAGTACCACCGGACCAGTTCGCCCTGGCGGTTCTTCCTCTGGAACGTCGCTCCAAAGTATGTGGGCGGCTTGTCGGCCCTCGCGGCTGCACTCGTGATATATGCGAAGAAGAGGTGAATGGGTATTTTAGACGGGTGTATGATAAACTCTAGTTCGAGATGGGCAGTGTAGGAGATACAGACTAAAACATCCGGCGAGGACGAGAACTTGGTGCCTTCGAACAGTATCAACCGTTCTATCGCAGCGGTCGTGAGGTTGAAATGCATCATAAATTAACGAAATGCCTGTCAATTCCGTGTAGCACTTCTGTGGTCTTCGCATAGTCTCGTACTCAAGGCTGTCCTCTCTGCCTTCTGCCTCAGCCAGGCTCCTGTTGCACCATAATTCGTCCTTATGGTCTCCACGCCAGCTTGGCCGACCACACAAGTACATCGAAGGACAGGCCAGGGACCCATCCAAGTCATTCTACAACCAGAAGTCGTGGGGAGAATTCAAGTTGGAGGAGGACTAACGGGTAATTCAGGAGAAAATAATATACTCCATGATTAGAAGACAGGTGAGCGGGGGACTGAGAATTATGCGCACGAGGTGTATTCTAAAACCAACAAGAACTGAAGATTCAGAAGTGAGAAATCGATGTTGAACCAACATCTAGCCAGGACCACATAGGCGAGCGGCGATGGCGAATTATGACTACCCCATTCTTGAGAGCGCCTCGACTTCTGACATCTTCATCACGTCCCGCAGCCGCCAATTGTTTCCCATTTGACCTCGGAGGATGGCAGGCGCCATGCGGTCTGAGGAACTGAATATTAATATTCGAAGGAAGGAAAGGCGGCAGCGTCGACCGTGCTTGCACCGGGAAGGTAGTATAATGTGTGTTCGGCAGATAGTTCTCGGCAGATAAATTCCAGTAGCAACGCGGAGGGTAGCCCAAACGCAGTTTGAGAGGATTGGGGACAGTTCGGAAGCGTATCCTAACGTTATAGCCTCGAAGAGGGCTTATACGTTGACGTTTTGCGGCACCAGCCCGACATACGCGAACGTTGGAATGTATATGTATTGCGAGCGATGGGAGCAGTAGAAGTAGTTCCGTTAATGTGCAGGTGCGAATCACCGATCGAAAAAATGCCTCGAGGAATCAGAGGTGGTTGAGAAAGTGGTCCAACAGGCAGAAGGCTTTGAATCTAGGTGCTGAATTTAACGAGAGCGGAGTTGGTTCAGCGGACTAATCATCTGAGAATATAGAAAGAAGGATATCGTGTTGGGCGAGCGAACTCGGTGTAAAAGCGAGGTATCCCTGAGTGCGAAAAGTACAAGTGCCAATAGTAAATTTATCGAGAGTTCAGGCGTGCTGCGAGCGAACGAGAGACAAAATCAGGATGAGTCGGACCACCTCATCCGCATGAGCTCCTCGGCCTCGACCCCGCCGAAAAGGAAGGCCGCATCGAGCCCCTCATTGGCCAATTCTTGGATTTGAGCCAGCAGAAGGCGAGGCGGCATGTCGCGGTCGGAATCGTAGTCGTCATACAAAGTGAATATTCGCAGGAAAGACCGGCGACAGCATAGATTTGGGGTCAACCGTGATCGCACCATGGAAAATAGGGTGGCTTCTCGATAGAACCGTCCGTCGCTACGGCTGAACACGAAGGACGAAAGATTTGGGCATAGATCGGATGGCGTTCCCGAGACCGTCATGGCCTGGAAGAAGTCTTTCGTTTGTTCTCCCAATCGTCGGCCAACTTCTAAAACTAAAGATGTGAGGCTGGGGGCGCTTCGCAGCACCATAGGAAGTTCGGAGGGCTTGGCATACTCCCTCAGGACTAGTTGAGTTAACGGGCAGGACGAACGCCGAATAAGGGGTGGCAATGTGACCGCATCGCGGTTCAGAAACAGTGTTCGGAGGGACGGGAGCCGAAGATGGTTCAAAAAACTGAAGTCGCGTGATTCTAGACGACAGAGGTGTGGGAGTGAAACAACTTTGTCCGCGTCCAAATCGGTTTCATCAATACGGAAGCCAAGTCCACATTGGACCAGATTGGGAGCCGACTGCAGTATATCGAAATGTTGAGCAGGCGAGTAGTGTGCCCGATAATGTGTTATTTGGCCCCACGGGATGGGGAGAGTGTGCGAGCGTTCATCGAAGTAAGGGTCTGTCAGCAGAACCTCACGCAGCGCAGGGGCGACGGAGAAATAATCGGCTAATTTCGAGGCCGGTGCAAGTGGGGCGCCGAAGACATCCAATTTTTGTAATGCGAGCAGTCGGCCTGTAATGCGCCGAAGAATTTGACGAGAACCGACGGAATCAGGGGGATGGAAAATATGAAGGTAAGCCCAGCGACTACAGTGGGCAACAAAAGAATCTAACCAGGCAGGATCGAGGCGGTTGGCGGACCACCCGCCGAACGTCACATCAAGGGACAAATTGGCCGACCGCAGGAGAGTCGTTTCGAGCATGGATAGTGGGCAATTGTCCGTTACGGCGACCTCGCCGGAAGTAAGAACTTGTAAAACGCGCCAAAGAGCTGGATCGCCAATGGCTGCGTTTCTCCAGGGCGCACAGACATGCCCCAGATGCCACGGAGGTTGGTCGAGATCCACTCCATCGACTCGTTTCTTCCACAGTAATGTGAGACGAAATATCTCGCAGAGGAGCTCGAGAGGTATGCGGCGGACAGGAGAGAGGATGGCTTGGTGTTGGCGAAGAGATTCAGCCATCTCGTCACGCGCTCTCGAGAGCTTCGCAAGAGTGGCCCGCACGCTCTCGATCTGCGCATCCAAGAGACCGAGACGACCGCGAGTTTCGGTGATGACATTGAGCACGCTAGGGATGTCCGATCCTCGAGGAGCATCGTTCGTCATCAGTAGGCGGGCCACATCCACGGAAGAGGGCGCCGGCGGCATGTCTGGGCGGCAAGGAAGTGCCCCGCATTTCCAGCAGGAATCTGACATGGGAGCTGGAACTACGTGATGTAAGCTAAGTATCAACGAACTTGTGGAAGAAGAACCTGGGTCTATGAAACCAGAGTTTTTGCAGGTGGAGGCAGGAGGAAAGGGAGTCCCTGCGCACGTGACAGATACGCGTTATGATGGCAATCATGGACAAACACAAGCTAAGGGTTCCGAAATTTGGCTCGATACTCATGTTAGTGGCCGATACTGATACTGAATACTGAGCGGAGTTTGAAATCTTTGTCATCCGGAAATGATGTGCACGAGTTCGAGTCTCGCCGATAGCAAAAAACCTTTTCTCCCCTTTTGCCATCCTGCTTGCGTTAATTGAGAGAGAAAAATGAGCTGGTGCAGTCAGAGATCCTGGATTTCATTGAGAGATTCAATACCAGCTCTCAGAGGATCAAAATGAATCACTTCTGAGTTTAAAGTATGTAGCTGTGTTCAATAACATGTTGTTTCCTTTGTTTTGGCTCTACATTCTATTGACAATGGCCTGAATGAAACCCAGAGAGAAATTTGAAGGGAATGAACCACATAATAAGCCATTGGGGGATCGGCCGAAGTGCAGAGCACCGATCCCTTCCAAATTTTGAGGTAGATTGTTGTATATCAATGTGAAACAAGCATATAACTGCCAATTAAAGATGGGAGAGCTTCTCAGATGGACGCCAATTGATGGATAAGAGCTGTAGGTACTTTAGTTCAATAGTTTTGCACACATATTGGCTTCAAACCGCCCAAGTATTAGAACTCTTCCTGATTTGGGTGGAATTAGAAGTCCGCTCACTATCTGAAACTCCGCTCAGTATCAAAGGTTTCTCATATGCCGCGCGCAGCGCAGAGAAAAAATTGGAAATATTTGAGGGAGATCTTATCACATTCAACGCCATCCAGCCTTTTTTTCAGAGTCTTCAAACCCATCTGTAGTATCTTTGGCGCTTTATTTCAGTATCGAGATCAGGGGCGGTGTTGTTCGGCAAAGAGTTCCGATGCGCGGAAGCTTCCGAAATACTCTAATATAGATCCCCGAGATCCCCGAAGCATTGTGTAATATTTTAGTATCTTTTTCTCTTTATTTTTTTATTTTCGCCCACCAACACCAGTATCGAGCCCGAAATTTGGCACAACGAGTACAACATTTGATGTCGCAAAAGTATTTTATTTCCATACCTATATTTTAGCACTCTAGTTTCTTGTACTTGTGTACAATACAACTTCTAATATGCTCTAGTATGTATCTAAATAAATCCAGAATTTATTGCAGCTATTTGTGGCCGCTAGTAGGGCTGTTCGCCGTAACCGTCTTACGGCCGTAAGCCAAGCCGTAAATACGGCCACCGTACCCGTACCGTATGGGTGGGCTCGAGGCGATTTTACGGTACGGGTGCGGGACGGGTTGCAACCGTACAGAACCGTACCGGCGGACCCGTATACGGTTTGTATACGGCCGTACGGCTTGATGTCGGCTGTAGGCAGCAGTCGTCCGGCGAGGGATCGAAACCGACGCTCTTCTATCAGCCGAAGTGTCCATCCTATGCCGAGACCTCGGCTAAACGGCTCCCGGCACCTTCAGGAACCCACCGGCACTTCTGCCGCGTCACTTGACACCGGCTTGTGGCTGCCGCCCGGCCATCGGCTTGGTCCTTTGGACCTTTTTCGAGCCTTTGCACACCATTGGGGCGTGTACAAGAGCATCGGTTGATGCATTGGTAAATTTTGGATGAATTACAACTTCAATGCTCCCCTTGTACCAAGGTATTTGAACACATTCCTTGAGGGTACAACCGTAAAGCCGTATACGGCCGTAATACGGCACCGTACCGTACCGTACAGCTTCCAAGCCTCGGGCTGTACGGTACGGGTTCGGCCGGGATA
Source organism: Mycena latifolia (assembly GCA_029289555.1). Classification (NCBI taxonomy): domain Eukaryota; kingdom Fungi; phylum Basidiomycota; class Agaricomycetes; order Agaricales; family Mycenaceae; genus Mycena; species Mycena latifolia. The sequence goes on from JARJLE010000049.1 coordinate 627,899, forward strand.
CCACCCATATCCCAGCCGTCACTATACGGCCGTATGCCGTATACGGTACGGTGAACAGCCCTAGCCGCTAGGAACGAAAAGGTAAAGTGGTGACCCAAGGAGCACTACTATACTGTAAGTATCAATCAGGATCCCAGAAAGAGCCTGGGAGCAAGAGTTCTGATCCGCTGGATAACCACACTCCATGGGTAGGTATGCCGTCGAATACGATGCTTCCAAAGAAAATTCCGGGCACACTTAGTCTCTCATAGACAGACGCTTCAATGCGAAGCTCGTGCCTCGCTTGTTGAAGTCTGTTGGCTATCAGGCGGGTCCGATCGGACTTCCAGCTTATTACCAATCTTTTGGCGGGCGAATCGCAGTGATTACCAATCTTTTATCAATCATTTGGCAAATACTCATAAAGTGACCATCAAACTTTTTGAATAGCTTAACATCTCGGCCAATTTGCAAAATTCTGAAGAGACAGAACTCTTCCGAGCAGGGTAAAGTATGACTTTGCATCTTTGCCCGTTGCAAATAGGGGCAGTCAGAGTAGCGGTTTTCGGGCGGTTTTAGAGTCGGTTTTAGAGTCGGTTTTAGAGTCGGTTTTAAAAACGGTTCTCGAAATAATAAGCGTGTGAAAACCGTCGAAAACCAGAACCGCCTTCGAAATGTAAAACCGCCTCTGGAGGCGGTTTTACATCGGTTTTCTGAGATGGTTCCGGTTCTCAAAATTTATCTTTGCCTCGACTACGATTTATCTACCTTTGTGATGTACATAATCGGCTGACTAATCTGCGCCCTTTTATCCTGGAGCCGCGTAGCCCGCTATCTTCTGCTTATGATGGCCAGACCCAAGAGAGCTGCCACCACCTCGCAGGGGGCCAAGGCTGCTGCCGACATCGCAGCTACTGAAGCTCGAGAAGATGCCAAAGAGAAGAAAAAATTGGCACTGGCAAACGACGTGGTCGTCCCCCAAAAAACTTGCCGCAGGAGCCAGTGCTTCCCCAGTCTGAGGATCTTGAAGAGACAGCTCCTATTCTGCAGGAGAATGGAGTAAGCAACGTTGCTATCGAGTGTGTGCCGGTCATATCATCTTTGCGCTCTTCTGACTGACTGACTTGTACATCAAGCTGGACGGTGCCCCTTACCTGGAGCTTGATTGGTGGCATTGAGGATGACGAGGAGATCCGTGATGCTCTTTTCCCGGGGGTTGGTGCCAACAAGTTGGCCAATGGAAAGCCGAAGACACACTACTTCTACAAGCTCGCCCAGAACTGCTTTGCCGAGCATCCAGACTACATGGAGGCGTTCGCCATGAACCCCGAGTACACCCCAGCTCAGCGGACGAACCAGCGGAAGTTGTGGACCGAAAAGATCAAGAATAAAGTCAAGACGTGAGTAACACGTAGTGCGGTACAGCAGAACGCCTTGACTGATTTATTCCTGCTAGATTGGTTGCCAAAGCCCGTGAAAACATCACCGAGATGGGGCAGACAGGGGCCGGAATTACGAGCGAAGACCAGGTTCAGCCTGGGACTGCATTTGCGACGAAGTGGGGTGAGTCAAAGTGCCATTGACAGTGACATGCGTCCTGAACTCCGGGGACAGATCTGATGCTCGAAGACTCTCCTTGGTTCATCCGCATGCGAACCTTGATTGCAGCGAGACCAAATCTCCAGCCCGTGGGCCTCGGGAATAACGACACTGGCTTTGATGTATCCTTGCTCATCCCTCACCACGACGACGATGACACGTCAAGCGCTCCGGATACCCAGGACTTTGCCGACGAGCTCTCGGAGCCGGACCCCGTGGACCCGCCGGTGGTGGACGTCAGCTCTGATAGTGACGATGACCTTCTCGCTGGACCCACGCTCGCGGGATCTATCAAGCGCAAGCATGGGGACGATCACAAACCCAGTCGAAACGACCCGAAGCCGCCGGCTAAGAGAACTAAGCCGATGCCAGCCACATCAGCCCCCGCGGCACCCAGCACTGTGCCGTCAGCAAAGAAACCCACGAACGCGAAGGATCGGTTCTCAGCTACAGTCCTTGCAGAGGAAGAAACCGCGCAGCAGGCTCTGACCCTGAAGAGAGAGAAGAACAAGTACCGCGGTGAGGTAGCGCTCGCCAAGATCCAGATGGCAGCAGCCAAAGCGGAAGCGAGGAAGCAGGAACGAGCGACGAAGATGGACCTCGTTCGCTTGAAGATGCAGCAGGCGCATGAGTTGCAGATGGCGCAGCTCCAGGCTCAAGCGGGGCCGAGCGTACCCTTGGGAAGGAGCTCCCCCAGCATGTTCTCGGGCAGCAGCTCCTCCCTCCCTCGCAGCCCATTCCCGGCCGCGCCGTTTTTCCTCGAAGAGTCCCAAGGGTTCCCTACACTCCCTTCTGCCGACGATTCTGGCGCATCCTCTTCGTACAAAGACTTCGGAGCGTTCTCCGGGTCTTATTAACTTCAGCTCATACTGTCGGCTTGTTCTCTCTTCATATATACCTCCCGGCCCCGAGTCCGCATCGAATCCACCGCGCGGTGGATTCGGTGCGGCAAATTTGATGGCTTACATAATCTTCGGACCGTCTTCATTTCTTCAGCGCTACGTAGTATTTACTATTTCTCAATATAAATCCTGTTGCATGGATGGAAATTTATATATCATTCTGCCGAGATTCAGTGCCGTGCATGCCTACGCTCTCTTCTCTTCTCTTTCGCTCGCAACAACTTGGCTTTCAAAGCCTCCCGGAAGCGTTTACCACTACTGTTACGCCCACGGGAGGGACCAGCCGCTTCGGCGCCTACAACCGCCTCATCATCGGTCGATAAACCTTCTGCAATGAATGGGTCGGGGTCATCAGAGTCAGCATCTCCGCCCCGCTCACGTTCCTCGCACTCCATGGCAAATGCATGGATGCCCACACATGCAGAGACCCAGTACGTTGCAATTTTATGACTTGTTTCATCCGAGATGTTGACTCGAAGGTGCTTCAAAGAATGAAACCGGCCTTTCAAAAAGCCGATTGCGTGTTCGGATCGGATGCGAAGTTTCGAGACGTGGTTATTGAAGATCTCGTTATCAGTCTCGAGACTTAGAGGTTTTTTATATGGAGCAGTAAGCCAATCCTCGAGCTGATAAAGTGATAAACACTCAGGGAAGGCATCGAATTGAATCAATCACTGACTGTATATGCAGAGTCGGCCCAAATCCACTCTCCGTCCGGGAACAGGTCTTCATGCTCTTGATACATGCGCGTGTCCTTGAAAGCTAATGAGTCGTGTGTGCTTCCCGTCCGGCCGTAGCTAAAATCTATTATTTTGAGGTTAGGGAGATTTATAATCTGCTGACATGGTTAAACCAGATGTCAAGTTTATACCGCATTGTACACTTACCTGAATATTCAGGGAATAGTTGCATTTTCTATCGAAGTAACTCTCCCCGTACCAAGTGGGCCGCTGATCCAGAGGCACCAACGTGCCGTCAACGAAGCACCATCCATCCCTCCAAACTTTGAATGAATGCCGGTGCACCCACTGCTTCGCGCGCTCCTTCTCTGCGACTGTGGGCATTCGGACCGCTTTCTGCATGAATCCAGGTCGAAGCACTGCAGTCATCACACGGCGTGTGATGAGATGGACAGTTCCCTTGCCCAATCCAGCCCAATTTGCGACGGCTTGAATGCTGGACGCATTTCCATCGTGCCCAAAACGATAGAGAGCCACGGCAACTTGCTGCTCCACTGGCAGCTGGGGATGATTTGAATTGTTGAAGAAGACCAGGTCCTTCTCCAAGGCAGCCACGAGCGCATCGAAAGTGGATGGGCTGACTCGGAGGTTTTGCCGGAAATGGTCTGCGCGCCCAGCCTTGAGTGCAGAGAGGACGTGGTGGAGGTATGATGGACCGCGGGGAAGGGTATCTCGGGGCTCCCGGTAGCGGTGTTCGTACATCTCTTTGATTTCATTCCGAATCCATTGCCGGAGGAGTGGCGGTCGAGCAGATACATCTTCTGAGTCATCCGAGTCGTCGTCCTGGCTATCCTCGTCATCTCCTTCTGCTCCAGATGACCAATCCCAGTCTGAATCTGAATCTGACTCGGAGTCCGACGACTCAGAGCTAACCGAAAACAGTTCGGGCATGTCCCGTGTGGCTGATGAGCTCGACAGGTCATCCAATTCGGTGATCGAAAATTCACCGTCCACAAGCATATCATCCATGAAGCGCCAGTTAGGACCCAGAATATCGCTCCATTCAGAGCCATGGCTACTGCACGATGAGCTGCTCGAGCTGTCACTCAGAGAGTCTGAGTCGTTGGATAGTGTGTCGAAGTCGATGTTCACGCCGTGCGGTTCTGGATTGGCGTGGAGAGCTCGGGCTGCGGCACGCCGGCGCAGAAAGGCCCGCCGCTGGCGTCCCTTGTGGTTGCGGATGTATGATTTCAATAGCTTGTCTGCATGCACAGCGCGTCGTGTGGCGGACGGCATGAAAGAGAGAGGTGCATAGCCACCAAATAAATTACCAATTTACATGTGCGGGCTTGGAATTGTCATCGAGAACCGTCCTCAGAACCGACTTGGAAAGTGGGTCGGTCAAGATTCAGGTCGGTTTTCTGAAGGATCACACGGTTATGATGTAAAACAATTTCCAGAACCGCCTCGAGAACCGACATCAAAACCGACTCTAAAACCGCCCGAAAACCGCTACTCTGACTGCCCCTAATACATGATTCCCAGTGCTGCAGAGTTGATTGGTAATAAGCGGAAACCCCGATCGGACCCCCTTTGTAACAACAGGACTAGGGCGCACTGCCCTCGTTCTCTGCGGAAGCAACTTTAGAAATCAGCCGTTCGTTTAAACTCGGCATCGGGTGGTTATCCCGTTCCGTCTGGGTGTACTCTGGGACGAAGGCACTGGCAGGGTTTTCCCCGCTTCAAATACCCCGGCTAATCCCAGCCCATCCGGTTTCACAGCTACCGTATTCCAAAATACCCAATTCCGTATGCAGCACTGGCCTTTGGAATCAGAATTTATCGCCGAACCGATGAGGATTGGCCGTCTGCCGGGGACTGTTGCGAGAAGTCGCGTGAATGATGGCCGTAGCGGCACTGTTCAACTCAAGCTAAACCTCCTGCTACGGACTTGGCGTTGAACGTGTTGGTCCAGAAATGGTTAGGTCCGCTGCTCATTTGAACGAGGTACATATTCATCAGGAACAAACGAAACATGTTCTGCTATTGAAAGAAAGCGTAGTCATCGCTATTATTGCATTCGACCAAGCCTCAGGCAGCCGTTTGCTGCTGAACTGAAGCCCAGGTTGTAACGACCTTTCTCCCGCCCCTCTCCTCGACCTTGATAATGGTGACCCCAGCTTGGTTGAACACCTTCCCGTCCGTCTTGTTCGTGTGCTTCGTTTTAACGACACGGCCGAGCACCGCCGAGTGTCCCGCGGCATCCAAAGGCACCACCGCCAGGTCTTCTACCGGCGCCGTGAGCGTGGCGACCGCGGTGTTGTGGAATTCCTTGATGGAGTCAAGGAACTGTGCGGGGGACAAACCCTGTCCATTGATACTGTTAAACATGAGCTCAATCCTGGACTCCGGCAAGATGTGATGTGTGCGACCTACTTGATCTTAGCATCGGCTGCAATGTCCTTCTCGAATATCGAGACGACCTGGGATCCGTCTCCTTGGAAGAGGAGGCGCTCGAAGAGGTCCGAGACGAATTGGCTGGGGGTCTGGTTGTGCGACATGGAGATCGTAGAGGGGGAATAAGTCTTTAAGCTGGATGTGGTGGGTTGTCGGTGAGTGAAAGTTGTTCACCGAGACCCTCTTATATACTGGTTAGACGCCTTTCTTTCCATCCTTCCTTGCGGCCGCACAAGCAAAGAAAATAGTATGTCGTATGAAAGCATGAAGGGAGGAAGAGAGCTGTTCTTCAATTCGTCGATAAAAATCTCTTGCCGCATCGAGTTGACTCTCGTGCAAAATGGACAAATCCCATGTCCTTCCCGGGCATGTATCAGTCCCGATTCTCCACAATACCGCCCTCACGCCGGATATCAGAAGGCCCTATGAGATACATCCCGCATGGAAAGTTTTATTTAGAGATAAAAATCATACTATTGGTTCCGGATTTCCGTCATTGAAGGACAGGAACCTTCACAGCAAGCATGACGAAGTAAGCGGGAAGAGCAAGACAAGAATATCGTCGTGAAGGTTCCTTGAATAGGGCATTAGGCTTCCCGCAGGTACTGTAGCGCCTGAGGAGTGAATGGGGTTCGTTTAGAGCGGACAATACTAATTCTGACAAGTACAGCATCATGCAACGGGAGGCGGGATGGTTGTGGTCATCTATCGAGAGTAATACCATCAGACGAGGAGAGGGTGTTCGCCTGGTTTACAACATGGATGACTAGACTTGCTTCTAAAAAAAGAGGAGAGTGCAGCAATTCCATGTGCGGCGACATCGGAGCCTGAGCGTTGGTATTTATAAACATCGGGACAGCTATCGGGACTTTGACTTGCCACTTGGAGCCCGCGACTCGTTCAGCCCTGCATGCTCATTGAAGAGTTATCATAGTGTACTTAGCCGTGACCACCGACGAGCACTGAGCGTTACCCAAGACTCATGTGTTGAAATATACGGAACAGCGGGATAGTGTTGGTAACATAAGGTTAGTCATAAATATCAAACTATTTCCATCATGGTCCTCTCGAATCATTTTCCCTGCCAGGCCATGGGCGGGGCCAAATCAATATCATCAATCTTACGAGCTGGAGGTTGCGAGAGTGAAGCGATGCTCGGAAAACATCCGGAACCTAATCCCGGCGGCCGAGCCAAAAGCCAGCAAGAACATCATTACCCAAATGGTTTGTGCTTTCATTCGATCATCTAAGATTGAAACCGTGGGAAAGATGCCCCAACAACGATCACAGTTTATGATTCGGCTCTTCCGACGCCGATAATATCTGGACGTTTTGGTAGAGCCTTGCAATCAGACGAGGGTTCTTAATATAGTCGGAGATTGGACTAGCCTAAGAATCTATATGAAGTTTGTTTAAACAATGGCTGTCTCAACAGAAAATCAGTCTTAAGCATTGCTCTGGTTAAACAGTCTCGCAGGACCCCTCCTGATATGCGAGTGGAGGGGGGTAACTGTGAGCGGGTATCTCAACGTTGTTAATCTCTGATCAAAACCGGCTGTAGCACGGTTGAACACTGTTCAAGCAGTGCAGGAAAAAAATATCCTACTGCCTGCCTGCCTTGAACTCATAACCTCCGTAATGCCTGACTCTTTAGGAACCCAGCAAAGAACCATGCCAAAGGTGTCAATGAAACATGCTCTATCCAGCTGCACTCAGCAGGCTCCATAGATTCCTTAATGTCTTGTTGTTCCTTTCAGCCATTGCTTGAGGGATCAGTCTGACATTAGGGCCTGCAGAGCAGTAGCAGATTATGGTAGGATTAAGGTGGACAACTCCAGACCAGAATTGTAGATTTTTTCAAGCATGGGATAATCTGCCCACACTGTAATCCAAGGCAGCCAAAATAGAGTTCAATTATGGCGTGATTATAGATAATTATGGGGCTTTAGAAATCCCATAATCTGTCTTAAAATCCTTCTCTTGGTCTTTCTTGTAATCCCTCCTTAGTCTCATGATAATCTCCTACTCTTACTACCACTTTCAACTTTGTACACAGTGCTCATGTTGACTCATTTTTCAATTATCATTCCTAATCCAAATTTGTGACACTATGCAATACCTGGCAGGGTCCCACAGACCTTTATTTAACCCTAGGCGGCCATAATATGAGTTGGACACATTTATATTTTGTTGTGGAGTGTTCAATCTACTGTATAGAGTGCTGTGTAAGGGATGCCATGTTGGACATTCCATGTGTGACTCTTGTACAGGATTCCCTGATAACCTATGCTATTCTCGGGGGGTGTGCAAAACACGTCTACGTATCCTACTTTATGCACTTTCAGGGTCAGTGAGTATGAATGGTATCTTGCCATGTTTGTTGGAGGTCACCCACTGCCTCTTTTGTCTAATGGTTTATGCCTCTTCAGACAAAGTCCGTCACCTAACATGTACTGAGTTCGAGCCTTGCTTGCGCCACTTTTTGGTGTTTCCAGCGCCAATCACCCGTTCAACCAAATCATTGCTTAAGACTGATTTTCTGTTGAGACAGGCATTGATTAATCAAACTTCATATGGTTACTGTGCCCACTTCGTGTGGTGCTATGTTGCAGTTGCTTCAAGTTTTTTATTGGCCCAGGTTATCTGTCAATGAGGTCGGAAAAAGCAGCAGGGTATCAGTATCTGTCGCTTTGCGATCTCCGATAGTTGATCAAGGAACCTGCGACAGGACTCGTACCCTCTCAAGTTCTCTTTTTTCAATCAAAGCGCAACTCTGTTGGAAACAAATTTGGGGACTTGATTGAATAATAATCCCCAACGAATGAGGATGTAGCTAGAAGTATTGGACTAATCCCACCCTTAGTCTCAGTCGTAGGAGTCGGAGACATCGAGCGAGATACATGACCAAGGAAAGATAAATGTGTGATCTATTTGAACAAGAGGAATACTGATCAATTTGACAGCGGCGACGATTGATTAAGATACGTCGGACCACGCCATCCTCTTGAGCGCCTCAATCTCAGCGGAGTGAGTCTGCGTTGAAAGGGACGCCGCATCCAGTCCCTCGTCCGCCAACTGTTGTATTCCAGCGAGGAGGGCCGCAGGCGGCCGGTGATGCTGATCCCCTGTCTCGTCTCCGACATTGCATATGCGGAGGAAGGACAGGCGAGACGGAAGCGTGGGGCGAACCCGCGATCGCACCATGGCGAGGAAAGTGTTCGACGCCGGGAACCGCGTGCTCGTCGGCCCGAACGCAAAGGACGTCAGATTTGGGCACAGGTCGGCCGGGGATCCGGATAGCACCATCGCCTCAAAAAAGAGTTTCGGTTTTTGCATGCTGCGCACGCCGAGGACCAGATCCGTGAGGGAGGGGATGCATCGCAGGATGGTCGGAAACGCGATGGTGATGTCGCCACGCGTCAGCACAAGTTTCGTCAATCGGCAGGACGAGCGCTGTATGAGCGAAGGCAGTGCGTCCGCGCCCGAGAGCAGAAACAAGGCTTCCAGCGAGGGAAGTCGAAGGTGGTTAAGGAAACTGGAGTCCTGCAAGTCCAGACGGCGGAGCGAAGGAAGGGTGACCACTTGATCTTCTTCCAATTCGACTTCGTCATCGTCAGATGCGAAGCCAAGACCGCATTGGACGAGGTTAGGGGCGGCCTGGAGAATTTCGAACTGACGAGCAGGGGTGTACACCCCACGATAACGAGTGATTTGGCCCCATGGAATGGCGAGAGGAGGTGAGGGTTGTGTTAGGTCATGGGTCGAGAGTAGAACCTCGAGCAACATTGGAGCGACGGCAAAATAATCCTCCAGGGCTGCGCGGGGGTCATTATAAACGGACAATATTTGCAGTGCGGGCAGTTGACCCTTGACACGGCGAAGGATATCGCGGAAGGCGTCGAAAGTGTCGGTAAATAAAATATGCACGGCGGCCCAGCGATTGCAATGCGGAAGGAAAAGATCCAACCACGCGGGGTCGATGTCGACGCCCTGGTCGCACCACCCTCGGAACGTCACGTCCAGAGATACATTGGCGGAGCGGAGGAGCGTCGTTTCGAGCAGGGATATCGGGTACTGTTCCATGACTGAAGCTGAAAAGGAGTGGCCCAGATCGAAATATCGCCAGAGAGCGGGGTATGTGACGGCGGCGTGTCTCCAGGACGCACACACATGCGCCAGACCCCAGGGAGGTTGGTGGACGTCGACGGTATCGATACATCGGCTCCATGGCATTGTCAGCGAGAAGATCTCGCAGAGGAGCTCCGGTGGCACGCGGCGGAGCGGGGAGAGGATAGCCTTGTGCTGTCGAAGGGCCTTCGTCGTCTCGTTGCGCTCGGCGCAGAGCTCCGCAAGGGTGCCCCGCACGCTCTCGATCCGCGCGTCCAGGAAGTCTAGACGGGCCTGGCTATCGGAGAGAGCATGAAGAACGCTTGGGACCTCTGAAGAGTGAGGAGCTTCGTTGCTCATCAGCAGTCGGGTCAGCTCGACGGATGGGGGCGCCGGTGGCAAGGATGGGGGAAACGGAGTTGCCCCGCATTTCCAGCATTCAGCCATGGCCACGGGTGCTTCAATAGCTTCAGCTCATACTGAATGGATTGTGTGGCGACTCACTCGTTCGCGATGAGTCTTTTGGACCGAGTGGGTGAGGTTCCACTCGCGGTGAGAGTGAATCTGAGTGAATCAGAACAAGAGCAAAATCGAGCACGTGCCACGAACGCGCCGGCGATGGTGACAATCACGGACAAATACGGCATCATACATGAAGTTCCACGCGACTTTACCGTTTTCCTCATTGAATTCCCAGGTTGGCACTCGGCGAGTCTTTAAAATTCCTCTGTCCTCTAACAGTGTCCTCGCAACCAACAATTTCCCAGTCAGTCGATATGTATCAATCACATGATTCACATCCAGGGAAATACATGTTTGATACATGTTTGAATTGCATGCCCGCGTAGTACTTGGATAATTTTATGCGTATAATACGCGCTGTCAACGAAAGACAGCGAATTAAACGGAATCAGGCCACTCCATCTTGGTGAACGTCGCGACTTTAGGTCCACCGCACAGGAAGGCTGCATCAAGTACCAATTCTTGGATCCGACCGAGAGAAGCGGGCGGGCTGAATTCGAGATAGTTATAGTACTCGTCATCCCCTTCGCTGTGGGGCCCTCAATAGCGACTATGCGCAGGAAAGAAAGCCGGCAGGATAGGCCTGGGGTAAGCCTTGATCGTATCATCGGAAATAATTTGTTCTCGTCCCAATAGTCACAGCTCCTCCGGCAGAAAGTGAACGAGGTGAGGTTGGGGCACAAGCCAGATGTCACTCCCGATACCGTCATAGCCTCGAAAAGTGTTCTGTGTCCGGGTGTGCGACTCGGACTTTGAGAACCGAAACCAAGTGTGCAAAGCTAGGAGTCGAATTCAGGATAGCAAAAAAATCGGTGATTGAATCATAGTCCGTCAAAACCAGTTTTGTCAACCGGGAGGACGAACGTTGAATAAGAACACGCAATGTATCCACATTAGAGCTCAAAAACACCGATTCGAGGGAAAGAAGTAGGAGGTGGTCCAGAAACTCAAAGTTCATTCGCCGGAGAGAGGCATGCGTGACAATCTGATCCTCTTCCGATCTGCTTTCTGAATCCCAGACGAACCAAAGCTCACATTGGATCAGATTAGGTGCGGACTGCAAGATTTCAAACTGACGCGCAGGGATATACGTTTCTCGATAATGGGTTATTTGGCTCCATGGAATGGGGAGACGGTGCGAGCGCCGTTTCAATTGGAGGTCTCTGTGAGTAGAACCCGATGTAACGCAGCCTCAGGGGCATCGGAAAATCTATCTCCTACTTCCGAAGGAGTTGGATCATCAAGATACGTTTCGTCCAATAATTTCAATGTCTGTAGCGCAGGCAAGCACCCCTTGATATGGCTAAGGATGCGAAACCCGGGATAAGGGGTGGATATGAAAGATGTAAAGTGGCCCAGCGATTGCAGTGCAGAGTGGCCACATCTAACAACGCAGGGCCGACGAATGCATTGGACCTCCCCTCGAACATCACATCAAGGCGGATGGGAAGAGGGCTGCTTCCAGCATGGGTAAACGGGCATCGGTCTGATACTGGCCTTGACGAGAAGTTGGCATGAAGGAATCGCCATAGAGCAGGATAGATGATCGCCGCGTGCCTCGAGAGCGCGCAGACGTGCCCGAGCCGCCAGGGGAGTTTGTGGACGGATGTGCCGCGAAGACGTGTTGCCGCCGATGAACAGGAGAATATCTCGCACAGCAACTCCGGTGGCACACGGCGGACAGCAGACAAGATAGATTCCTGCGTCTTGCGATGGCCTGTGTAGAGCATCGCAAAGGTCGCCTGCATGCTCTTGATCTGCGCATCCAAGAGATCGAGCTGAGCCTGGTGATCGGAGAGGACAGAAAGAATGCTCGGAACCTCCGTAGAGGTTGGAACATCATTGCTGGTGAGCAGCCGTATGAGATTCACAGAAGGGGATGCTTGTGACGCATGTGGGCGCGCACTGGCAGATGGGGCTCCGCAATTCAGCAGGACTGTGGTATGAAGCTACAACGGGCTGAATCCGAAGGATGGATGCTGAGACTGACCTGCGTACGGTTTTCTTTCTCCAGTGGACGATGTAAGATTGACAGAAGGTGGTGAACACGTGCCAGGTACACGAGCGCAACCTTGGGCAAGCGTCGCCAAACACAGGGTCCAACACTTTCTTCGAGAATGAATCTTTCGAAATCTAGGAGTATGCATTGTCGTATGGGTGGGGATTTATTATACTGTATGTGAAGGGGTTACGTGACCCTCGTCGTTGTATCGTTGAAATTCATGCTCAATCGAGATTTCGCTTGAAATCATAGATGATCTTGCCCGGGCAGGTCATTTGGAGTAGAAGAAACGCACCCAAAGTTAGGGAAGGATTGGGCTTATCCCTTCAGGATTGACAGCGCTCACGATGATCTTATGCTATGGGTAACAAATAAGACAGAATATACTGTAGTCTATGGCTAAACGATGTCGTTCGCCAAATAATGAACCGTCCCATTCACAGAGATTCTATTCAGAAACCCCGTCGCCTTGGTCATCCGCACCAGCAGCTCCACTTCTTCGGGCGCTGCGTCCAACCACCGGATCGCCACGCGCTCGACGCAGGGAAACCTCGCAATCCAGCCGGGCATCTCCGCGACGTTCGAAAAAATGACGGGCATTATCGTGATTTCCAACTCCTGAACGCGAGCAAGACACTTGCGCAGGTCGCTGCTAAGATGCTGCACGGCGGAGCCGAAGGAGTACACCCGCTGGTCGACAGCGATGGAAAGTTTGGGGGCAAGGCCGTGGTCGTCAAGTGCGTCTGTAATAGGGGCCAAGCGCGCGGCGAATTCGGAGATGTCTAAGCCCATCTCGGCGATGGGACACAAGATACATATTGATTCGATATTGGGGAGGGATGCGGGCATGAGCAGGAAATAGTCGATGAAGCTCCGAGACGCGCGGAGCGTTTGGAGATGCAGAAGCTCGACCACAGGGTGTCCGTGGGGCTCGATGATGGTCGTTCTCGAGGTGGAGATAGTGAGATGTTTGATGAGCGGAAGCTGAGACAAGAATACGAGGACATCGATATCAGACATGCCCTCGGCCTCCAGGAGGACAAGGGTTGTCAGATTCGGGGCGGCCGACGCAATGAGCGGGAGCACCGTGCTCCAGATAATCGGTTCTACCAAATAATGGTGCAGGGTGAGAGACGCGATGCGCCCGCTGCGGAGCGCGGCGAGCGTCCAATCTAGGCCCGGAGGAAGGAGGAGGATGGCGGATTCTAAGTCCAGGGAGGTGAGCTGGGCGGCGCAGGAAACGTCCTCAGGCATTGCCATTCCAACACGACTCTGCCCCTGCTTGGGAACGCGACGGAACCCATACGGATCTCTAGCTTGGCCCTGCGTGGCCAGCAGCTTTTCGACGGGTCCCAGGAAACGAGAGATGCGGCGACGGGGAGGAATCGGCGGACAGAGCTCGTAGGCTCGGGTGAACTGGCCGCCATGTCTCACGGCCAGTGAATTACACTGTTTCTTTATGATGCAGTTCAAGAGAGCTTCGAGATTGCTTGTCCATGCGCGTAACTCCTGGTCGTCCCCCACAGAAAGACACACGCTTCCAGGGGTATCCAGTGCGAGCGTCACGTGCTTCACGAACAGGAGGCGAGATATGAAAGCCTCCACGCGCCGCAGATGAGGAAGGAGCGGCAAGATGGAGGTACAACTCGGATGCGGAAAGACGCATGTGATGTTCTCGGTCTGCGGGATGAACAGAGCTGATTGCAGCACTGAAAGCAGATCCCGGCCCTCCGTGTCCATCGTAATAACGACGGAGTTAGGGGTGGAGTCCATTGCGTGGCGCGAAAAGTAGAGCGGAAGGGCGATGAAGTGCAGCCGCCTGCATACCCGGGCTAGAGAGTCGAGTGTGTCGGTCGGGAATGCTGGGTTTTCGAAAATGCCGACAAGGATCTCGGTAGGGAGGTCCAGAATTCCAGCAAGCTCTCGCATGGTGAGAGTAAGACGCAAGAGGAGTTGAGGTGCCTGGTTTTGACATGCCTGTCATTCGTGCAGCAGGCACTGCCTCCGGACATGTCGTCTGCCCCTTTCCCTGAAGAGCAGCGCCTAGTTAGGTATTCCATTTGGATTACTTCGAGCGTTGAGGCTGAGATGGAACTGTGAGACGAAGCTTCGAGTCTGGGACGACGACCAGGTTTTCCTCCACGTCTCCCGGAGAAAACACTGGTTGAGAGTATGATTTGACCGAGTAGTCTGTGTGAAAATGGCATATTAAAGACAGGGTCGGAGCAATACCAAGTTGCACGCGCTGGAGCCGAGTAGAAAGCAGGAAGCTGATGGGATACCAACTTCTCGGATCAATGCATCAACTCCGGCCACAGCAAGAGCACACAACGCGTGCGTCACCTAGTACTTAGCGCCGACGACCGGCCTAAAGCCTTTCTTCCATGTCCTCTCCTTGATTTCCTCTACCTCTTGCCACCGCTTTTAGCATTCTGGTGGAGATACCCCCGCTCGGCTCCCCCACTGGCGCCGGGCCCTCCAAGAAACTTCTCCGGCATCAAGGCCAAGCTCTCGAAACTTGACTCGGAATCGGAGCCATGGATGGCATACGAGATACACATGTAATGACAGGCACGTTCAGCCAACTTCCGACCGGAACGACATACCAAACCTGTCATTCCTCTTGTTACATCTTCCGCCCGGGGCCTGCACCGCCTCTACAGCTATCAATGAAGCCGTCCGTCCCTTGTCCCGCACCCTCCAGGTCAGCTCAGAGTAAGTACGACTCGTACACGTTGGGCGGCAATTTAGGAAGTCCCTTTCAAAACCTGTGGGATGTCGCAGCAAAGTACAAGGGCCTGCAAACCGGCAGGACTCGGCGATCGCGCTCCCACGGCCCCTCACGCCAAATCCTTTTTCGGCCATTGCCTTGTCCTGGCTCACTATATAAGCTCTCGCTCGCAAGGTGAAATGCACCGCTGTCCCCCATCCTCGGACCGTCCTATCTCCTCAGCCTCCCTCTATCTAGAGTCTCTTGGACCACGATGCAACTTAGCGTTGTCGCCACGCTCATTTTCGGTTTTGGTGAGTAGTACCTTTCAAAACTAATTGTGGCGAGAGGAATCATGGCATTCTAGCTGCACTCTTTGTGGCGGCTGTTCCGACGCCCTGGGCGCCTCCGCTCGACGAAGTGCGCCAGGTACTGTCTGTCACGCCAATGTTGTTGCTCCTGGCTAAACCTGTCGCAGCTCTCTGACGCCGAAGCTCGCGGCTGTCGCCTGTATTCCTGTCTTTGAACGACCGTGCGCCTCTCTTCCTTCTGCCTACGATATTCCTAACGCCGGTGTCCAGCGCATGTTCGACACCTCGCCTGCTACACTTATCGTACTTGCTATCCTTCGATTTTACATACTGTTGTTACTGCTTTCCGCTCGCAGTTGAAGTCCATTGCAGTGACTCGAGTGTGCGCACCAGGCGCGGATTCCCTTCCTTGACAAGGGTTCTCATCCTCATAATTGCGTAAGAATCACCCACCCGCTTTGATCTGCACGCCGTTTCTTTCCGATTCTCACTTGAATCCTACTTCGACTGTCGAACGGAATGTGAAATTCGTACCAATACCTCATCCCTTTGGCGGATCTCCTGCCTCTTTGGTTAATACCGGGCCTTCCCATAACTCAACTGCATCATGCCCTTTCGAGCACACCTTTCAAACCAGAACTGCTCCTTAAAAGTTCTCGGTTGCCACTGGCACGGGTAGCCTGCTAGGATCCAAAGAAATTCATACTTAGTGCTCCAGTCTTGGTCAATATCCTGTTCAGTCATATTTAGCAAATCGTTGCCTCACCTCTGCTTTCACCTGTTTTTCTTGCTGCCCGTGATATCTTCGTGCATTTTTGTTTGGCACCAAAAGCTGTAAACGGACTGAGATTTTCACCCTGACATATTCCCAATCCATGACTGAAATTAAAATGTCATGATGTGGAATCCTTTTACAAAATCGCTCGGGAGACATTGAATCCTGAAGTATGGTACGAGAAGCAGTCCCCTGACAACAACAATACATTCGACCGATATTATATACTGTTCTTTCCTCCCTGTTTCTGGAACACAGGTAGCAAAAATCCAGGTGCAACTACTAATGATGACATGGTTCACTATTGTGTTTCATTTGGATGCTGAAGGTCGTAGGATGAATTTACATAACAACGGAAATAAGTACTGGATAGAGTTGTGAACAAGTGCAAGCCCAACCAGACAAAGTGGTTGGTCGAGCCGTTGAATTTAGAATGGATTATGGAGAATAAGAGCGCAGAATTACTCGGTCCATATTATCGTGGGGAAGGTTGAAGTTGATGGCTGGGGACAAGGGAATACTAATCATCGAAAACTTCTACACGCTGTTCATATTCCCTCGCGGGAAAGAACCGCCCGTCTCGCCTTCCACTCCCAGTCCACCCCTGGGAGCGCATTTCTCACCGTCTCCCAGGCATCCTCATTGTGCTCTGGGGCGTAAGGATCCGGAAGGGTCCCATCAAAATACGCAAGCCGCGGGAAAGCATGGTTCAGAAACTGTGTAACGGGGCCGGCATCTTCCGCCCTTACTGGCGATCCGAAGAGCTCGAGCGTCTGCAAGGCGTGTGATGGAGGGTGGACCGCGGCTCCACCGCGCGGGCCGCCGCGCGCGTCGACGGAGATGCGGAGTTCGTGAAGGCGCGGACAGTGCGCGGCAAGTGCGGGGAGCGCGTCCAAGTGCACCGCAGGCTGCACGCCTGTGCGGGCGTCGAGGGTCTGGAGGCGCGGCCAGCTGGAGGCTATGCGTGCGATGTCGTCATCGGCCAAATGCATAGCAGCGCGGAAGTACACGGTGGTGAGGTTCGGACAGGCGTACAGGGGGTCGAGGACGGTGCTGGGAAGCGGCGAAACGTCAGAGCCAGGTTCAGGCGGGGAAATCTCAAACTCGATGTGACGGAGGGACCGCCGACGCTCGAGTGATCCCGAGGTATCGGGTCCGGTAATGAGGTGCAGGAAGGACAGATCGACGGAGTCACAATCACCAAGCACAAAGGCGACAGTATGCAGGGCGCTCGAGGTGATAAGGCCGAAAAGGGTCTCGAGTTCCGAATATTCACACGGCTGGGTGATACGGAGCTTCTCTAGTGCGGGGAAGCTCCGCTGGCCAGTGCGGCGTCGGTGTTCATCAACTGTCTGTTTGACCCTGTCCATGCAGCCCTCGTCTTCTTCCCAGAGATGCAGAGCGAGGAGGTTCGGCAGGCACGCGAGGTGCGCAAGGATGTCAGGGCCCACGGTAAAGCCGACGAAGAGATGCTGTAGGTTCTTCAACGCTCTCAGCCCCCCAAAGATATTCGCGGTCGAGAAATAGAACGTCATTGCCTCGAGTCGGAGCGACCGGACATCGGGGATCCAAGACCCCCATGGCTGAGCGAGCAGCACAGCGATTCCACTCGGATCCGGTGTAGGCGATGTGTGCGGAAGACTGCTGTCCCAGATTGTTACCGAAAGCCTTGCTGCTGGAACCCCGGGAGAAATCAAATGGAAAGCGCCGACAGTATTGAACTTTATGGAGGGATGCCAGTTCATCGCCAACAGCCGCGGAAAGATCGGATCGCGGTGGATTTTGAGGTGGGCAAAAAGGTCGCAGCCCATCCCGTTCCGCTTGAAGTCGGAGAAATCTACGATCCGCACGCGATGCGCGTATTTGTCGAATAGGCTGAAGTCCGTCTCGACGAGCGGTCGTGTCAGCACATACGTCCCCTGGACGAGCGCGCATGCGTCTGCAGGAAGGAGCCGAAGAATTGGAGAGGGACTGCGAAGATTCCTCCAGAGGATGTCGAGTGCCAACTCGGAGGTCGCCTTGGAAGTGCAGGCCAGGCGCGCCAGCGTACCAATATCGACACTGGATACCTCCGGACGGACCAAGTACGTCAGGCAATGCTCGTACAGCTCGTGAGTGTGGATGAAGTCAGTCGACGCGGCCTGTGTTAGGTGAGAAACGATGTTGGACACTGGAACACTTCGCGCACCATCGTGGTGAAGTATCAAGCTGATAAGACATCACGCCGATAAGCAAAAGCAGATTTTGATCGCGGTAACGGAGGTAACGGCGGCACATTCAAGCTCCGCTCACGTCAATCAACAGGCTCTGTCAGCCGCATGAACCACCATCGGCGCCGCACGTATCGCGCTCCCCATCGCATGTCTCGCGTGTCTCGCGCGACATAGTTATACTTTTTCCAATCCATCAATGCTCTAGAACTCAACTCGGGCAAGACTACGCGCTTTCTTCGAGGAGTTGGGACACGCGCGGGAGGTGATTGCACGGCGCGCAGATCACCAGGTCTGAGGCACGACCAAATTTGTAGATCCCAATATAAGTGAGCTCTACGGCTCCTGGGTGTGCGTGCTAGCTCTCCTTCTACTCAGAGCCCATACGTCTACTGGGCTGTATTTAGGGCTGCTCAATTGTCCCGTCGTTCGTGTTGTTCGTTCGTAAATAAATAAATATTCAGACTCCGACGGACCCTCTCTCATAGTATCCTCATCTACACTGTCTGTCCCTCGTCAATGATGTTGGCTCTAATACCACACATTATCTATGCTACACAGCCTTGTGGTTCCTTGGAACGAGGATGAGAGGAGTCGAGGCCCGCATCTTATTATTATTGGCACGAAAATGATGTTGCTTTGACTGTTAAAACTCTGTGAGCTTAAGAGAATATCAGAATCAAGGGCTGTTCCTAGTCTTTGGATTACAAAATTTTAACATGAGCTCGGATGGAGATGATGAGGAAGCGCGGAAAAACAGTGGCTTGGTCGGAGTTTGAATTTATTTATTTTGTGAGCGAACAACGCGCACGACAGGACAATTGAGCTGCCCTTTTAGCTTTCTAGGCTTGATTTTCTAATGACAATTCCTCCTATTTCAACTTCAACTTGGATTGATGGGACTTTGTCGGTTTGCCGAGCGCCTCTAGATCTGAAGACGCCTGATTGATCTGAATCGGGGGTACATAGTACCGTGTGTGTGTGGCGGCCGCGGTTCGATTTCCATTTATATCCTCGGGAGAGGCGAGTTTCAGTTCAAATCCCAAAGATGAGCGTCAGATCAACTCCCACTCCTCACTCCATTCAATTGAGTTTCCGAAACAATATTCATAGCTCACCAAACATTTCGATAACAGCGGTACTAGTGCTCCAAGTCGGTGTATATGAATAAATACGTGTTAAATTACAGCGCCTACGTGGCGAGACGAGCGCGGAGTATACCCTATATAACCCATCGACTGTCCTGACCCTTACAGTTTTGATTTGCGAGAAAGAGTCTCACGGGAGGAGGCGCCAGTGGCGGTGGCGGCCCGCCAGGCCCCTGGATTCTGTCTATACGGTCATTGAGACGATGCGCAGGCAAAAAATGGGGACGTAAACGCACCTCGTTGCGACGGTAGTATATCGCTCGGCGGCCGTGCACGTCGGGCGTGTAGACGGGCATGTACTGTAGGTCGGGGTTGTCCATCGGGGAGTCGAGGGTGGCGACTTGGAGGGCGACGGCGGCGGCGGCGAAGAGACGGAACTGGTCCTGCAGGGATCGATTTATTTTTTGATTTTTAGGGCGATACACAAGAAGGAGAGGAGACGTACGTTCAGGGCCTCATTGTGGTCGCGCGCGTGGTGCTCCAACCGGAAGCCGTGGACGTCGGGCGAGTACACGGGCATGATGTGGACGCGGTCGTCCGCAGCGGATTCGGCGGCACGCGCGACGGGGGCCGCGGGCACGGGAGCAGCGGCGTCGCGTTGTGCGATCGGCGGATCGACGAGGCGCAGGCCGTGCACGTCTGGCGAGTACACGCGCATAATGTTTCCACGGCCGTCCTTCTAAATAAACCGTTTACAACTTTTGGTAAGAATCGCGCCTCGAATGTTAGCGGAGGCGAAAGTTGAAACGCACGAGGGGGGCGCCACGAGCCACGGCGAGTGCAGCGAAGAGGAGGAACAGGTGCTTGGACAACATCGGTGAAGAGGCGGAGGCGAGCAAGCGTGCGGATCCTGACGCTCCGCCCTTTCTTTATACCTGCCTCCACGGCCAAGGCCCCCACTCCGAATATGTTTGAAATGCATCGAATGGAATGAACGGGTCATTGAGTGATTGACGTGCGGAGGTAAAGTTGGACGGACACGGCAGTGGGGCTCGCGTTTTTGGTGTAATGCCGTTGGAAGCTGGGCGATCCCCGCGACGATCAGGGACGCTTCTGTCTGCTTCTCCAGTTACATCAACCAAAGATCAGCTAAAACCGCCTAGAGATCAACGAAGACGGCCGTCAACCAAACGGCCGCAACTCAGCGCGTCTCGGTGCCCGAGCCTCCCCGCCCGGGCCGCCGCCCGTGCCCCGAGCCATGCGAGCGCGGACCGCCGCCCGTGATCCGAACCAGGTTGAACCATTGGCTTCAGTGCTGCAGGAGAAGCAAATGACCCGTAGAGTCAGGCCGTATGCGCCCAAGCCCCTCGAGAATGGGCATCGAGAGCACGGAGCATCGGTGGGCATAGGGACACCTCCCCACATAGTATGCGAAAGAAAGAAGAAGAAAAAGAGGAGGTACCGGTTTTTGCCGCCCGTGATCCGCAGGAGGTTGAACCACTAGTTGTGCTGGGCTCGGGGTAAAGCACCCGTATCGATATATACGCCCAAGGACTCAAAATGCGGCTGGAGAATATATGGATTTTTCTCGAGATCCTGGAGTCGAAATTCCTCGAATGCGCGAGACCACGGGCTTCTGTGAACAATACCCATGTAAAATAAGATAAAAAATTCGCTAGCACATCGCACGGCAGCCGCCGAACCCCGCTCCTGTGATGGATCTGACCATATGCATGGTTACAGCGCCTTCCGGGTTCGCAGCATCCGGAGGGTTACTCCCTGTAGCGTAATGAAACCGGGACGTAGAACATAATGAAACGGACATAACACCGTACGTACGTCCGTCCAGGTCCAGGTCCATATCGTCGCTAGGCTCGAACTACAAGGGACCGCCACGATTGAGGCAGCGAAGCCCTCCCGCCGACTTAACGCCAATATTGAACAAATAGTCAAACTACCTAGCGGTATGATGACGTCAACCTTACATTTAGTTAGGCGTACGGATGACAGCGTTCAACTTGAATAGAGTTCCAAGATTTACAGTTCCGTACTCTGGAAACTGATCCGCCGGTTCGAAGTTCAAGGTCAAGGTCAGTATTTATAATTATGCCAGCCGGGTCGTGCCATGAAAGATGGCCCTATTAAATTCGTCACCTGCACAGTGCAGACAGTACTCGTTAAAATTGGTCTAGAGGACCTCTCGAGCCTCACCACTCCCTCCAGCTTTCCACCGTCGCCCAGCCCTTCCGGTCCATACAGCTGACGACCACCTCCATCCCCTCCGCCGCAAACCGCCGCAGGCGGCGCTGCCCCTTGACAGTCAGCCGCATCAAATTTGGGTAGACAGCTACAGAGGTGAGCCGGCGACAGTGTGTATCGGAGACGCGCCAGCGCGACTCCACCATGTCGCCGAAGGCAGCGCCGCCGGGGTCTAACGCCACGTTGGCTAAGGAAAAAGACGCGAGGTTCGGGCACAGACACGCGCCGTCTGGGCGGAGCGTGAGGGCGGAGATGACGCTGTTCGCGTCATAGCAGGAATCGAGCCGGAGGGTTGCGATGGAGGGGGTGTTTCGGAGGACGGGAAGGAGGTCTTCGGCGGGGGTGCCGCACTGAGCAAGGGTCAAGCGCGTTAATATGCACCCGGAGTTGTGCAGGAACGGGAGGATGCCGTCGGTGTCCCTCGAGATATACAGATCTCGAAGGGCAGGCGCCACCAGGCGGTCAAGGAACAAGGCATGTGTGATAGTAAGACGACGAAGACGCGGGAGCGTGAGGGTCCCGCCGTGGCGAGGAAGCGGCTGCGAGTAGTAGAAGTCGATGTCGCATTCGACCAGTGTACTCGCACATGCAGCGAGATTCCTAAAGTGAATTGATGCGTCGGCACACACGACTTTATAGCTGGTGAGCTGCGCCCACGGGAGCGGTATATAGCGAATGAAGCTGGCGTCGCCGTCGCTGAGCACAATCTTGCGCAGGCTCCGCGCGTCTTCCAAGAAATCATACGTCTCGAGGTGGACATGCGTCCCGACAACCAGCTCTTCGAGCAAGGGCATCGGTCCTAGGGCGCCCAATTGGAACTTCAGCGTACTATCGAACTCGAGCTGAACTCGTCGCCACCTCGCGCACTGCCCAACCAATGTGTCCAGGAACGGGGCAAAGCAGTAGTCCCGGAGTGCCCCGGTAACCCTGATGACGACGTCCAGCGGCGCATTTGCAGAGCGCGCAAGCTGTGTTTCGAGCATTGCGATCTTGCGCGGGGTCGATCTGCTCGCGAGGGTGATTTGTGTCCACAAATTCGGCAATGACAAGGCGAGTGCGCGCCATTGCCCGCAGACCTGTCCAAAAACCCACGGAGAATCTGGAATCCACGGCCCTCTCCCACCATAGCCGGTCGGCGGACGGAGTACGGGAATGATAGAGGACTTCGCTGTTTGCACTGGAAGAGACATCAGGAAGATGTGGCAGAGGAGTTCTGGGGGGAGAAGGAAGATGGGCGTCGAGAGAGCGGCGCCTTCTGTGACCTCGTCGTCGAGGTTACTGCGTTGGAGATCGAGGCGGTCGAGAAGATGGGGGAGATTTCCATCGTTCTGTATCTCTCGAGGCAACTCCAGGAGGGTGGGAATGGAGGATGTTCGATGCCGCAACTGAGAGGCTTCAATGAGGCTATTTGGGTTCTCAGAATTTGTGGTGGACATGGGAGCGCTGAGAAGGAGATGAGAATGAGTCAGGCCTCCTGTTTCGGCATCTGGTGTGACGAGGCACGTGATGTTTAAGGGCGACGCGTCGAGCCAAGCAAGACCATATTTCGACTCGCATTTCCTTTAGTAATGCAGGTTTCGATCTATCTCGATTGCCTCGTCGCATATTGTATACGTCATTCCCCAGCAGCTTTTCTGCCATTGTATCTAAACAGTTACAGTAATTCCAATAGTATAACAAGATTCTAAGAGTCGAAAGTTGCGGTGCAGCGGGAATACCGCATGCATCGCGTGTGCTACATATTTTTATTGCGAGGTGCGAGGAAGCGCGTCACACGCTGTTGGAATTATCGGCAGGGGCTTGCGCGTCTGCATCCGCGTCCGCATCAGGTGGCAACGCAATTCGTCCCTGCTCCAGCGCGTCGGCGTCCTCGTCGGGCAGTATGTGACCGCCATCCAGAGGTTGCAGCGGCATGCTCTCCTTGCCGCTCAGCCATCTGACGAGCCACCCGCGCTTGTAGTCCTCCGAGTCCACAAGCACGCCGTCGCGGAGTTTTATGCGTTGACGGCTGTAGTACACCCACGCGAAGTCGAGGTAAAACGCCGTTTGGATGACGCCAAACACAACGGCGATGGGGTCGATCATCCGGTCGACGAAGTAGCGGTATATCCAATTCGGGATGTACAGGCCGCGGTACGAGCCGAGGGCAAGCAGGTAGTGTGAGGTGATCACGGTTGGCACGGTCGTTTCCCGCAGCAGAATCAGTTGCGGGATGACGCATACGGATTCTAGAGCAATGGAGAAGGACCACAGGATCTAACGCGGCTGGTCAGACAAGGGGGAGCTTGATATCGCGCGACCACATACCTCCATCAGCACAAAGTGATAATTGAAAACGATGGAGATGAGGAGAGCCGATACGAGTATAACCACCGTGGCCTGCCAGGCCATTCGGCTCTCGGGCGTGGAGGTGGAGGGATAGACCCAGCGCATGAGAATGAGGACATAGAACGCCGACGCGATGTACACGGCTTTCATAACGGTGTTGTAGAGGGACACAAAGCGGCTGATAACGTCGAGGTAGCGTGTGACGAACACAAGCGCGTACATGGCCTGTGTGAGGAGGGAGATACCTGCCCGATGCGCGGGACGTGAGCGACGTGGAATGACTATTGCGACGAGGGCTACTTGCCTTCCGCACTCCTATTCCGGTGAATAGACCAGATGAGAATGCATTTTGAAGATAGGTGCGCCAAGTCGCCCAGCAGACGAAAGATATTCATCGCGTCCGAGTATGTATGTTGAGGCCACTAGGAGGTCCTGCGTATGGGTTGCAGCAGGAAGTATGGCGTCCGCCTATTGGGACGCGTACGTGGGTACGTGGATGCGGTCCCGGTCAAGGAATGTAGTCAGGCAGGTCGCAAGATGCATCGCTCCGAGATCACTGTCATGATGTAAGATCGGGAGTGTACGAGACTGCAAATACAGCCAAACAATCGGACTCTGCTGAGTCAACTTTTGCTCTGAGGAGTATCCTCAAATCAGACTTGAGCAATTATGGCGTCAAGAGACTTGCCTTTCGATCAAGTTAACCCATGCAAATTTCTGTTCAATGTCATGACTCATCGACGACTCGGAGGCGGTGTATCCAGTACCGACGCCATCTTTGTTTCTTCCATCCACTGTGTCGCTTCCGTGGCGTCCCAGTGGACTGGATTTGCCCACCGAACTCCTGGTCAACATTTTTGAACATCCACCGGTTCCAGCCGAAACATTGTACTCTCTCGCCTTGTCATGCCGAAGGTTGCACTTCATCGCTCTTCCGCTCTACTTTTCGCGCCACAGCATGGACTCCACCCCGAATTCCGTCGTAATTGATAGGCTCACTGACGGCCGGGATCTGCTGAAGGCACTGTAAACGGCGTTGTTTGGCACTCGGGACACCGAACATCACCTGC
This sequence comes from Mycena latifolia, assembly GCA_029289555.1. NCBI lineage: Eukaryota > Fungi > Basidiomycota > Agaricomycetes > Agaricales > Mycenaceae > Mycena > Mycena latifolia. The sequence goes on from JARJLE010000049.1 coordinate 652,898, forward strand.
ATCTTTCCGCATCCGAGCTGCACCTCCATCTTCCACTTCTCCCGCATCTAAGCAGCTGATAACGGCAGCTACTATTTCTCTCTGAAGTGCGCGAGCCTAATTTGTTTCCCTCTGAAGATGAGAAATATTACGGAATGACCGGTTAATGACCTCTTATACCTAATTTTACAATCAGGATCCAAAAAATATTACAGAAAATACGCGCCGCCCGCGCTCAGCATAAGTTTTACTCCCAAGACCAATTCGCACAAAAGATGCACACTGATGTATTGTGAACGTCCGGCGGGAGGAGAACGTAATATAAGTTCGATAAACAGGGGATGAGGGCACCGGCGACACATCAAACGTTCGGGTCACCAACCTGGAGCACGAAGCTAGACAGGATCCCAATATGCTGCAAGACGCCGAGTCCTACGCATTCCAGGTTCAAATGCAGACGAAAATGTTACAGCCTCAAGCTTGGGTGTCACTAACCTGATTGGTTGCAAAGCCGATTAACCAGTGTATACGGTTGGAGAGATCACCCCTACATTTCTTGCTTCGATATCGAGTGGCAAGTTTCTATCAGGGCATCCGAGGCCTCGGAGTTTGCGGTGGACATGGGAGCGCTGAGAAGGAGGTGAGAATGAGTGTTTCGGCATCTGGTTTTGGCTAGGCACTCCAAACTTGATTTGATGTTCTACGGCTTGCATCAGTATTAAGCTAATCAACGAGTCGTTCATCACCATAGCATATACTGTGAAGCAATCGCTCATAAGCGGGGAGTTTCTCTCGCGAATTCTGAGTTACAAACGCATTGCTGTAGCCTTTGTGTGATAAATTTAATAGCGTAAAATGTACCTTGCGTAAGTAACGGTCCAATGCCCCAGCGAGGATATTACACCAAGCCGTAATACACCGAAACATCAATATGCTCTATGACGTTGCGCCATGCAGGGTACTGAATAAAAGTTAGCCAATACAATGAGCGTTACCTGGCAAAATACGCACCTGTGCTCTAGCAATAACAGCTATGTGGTCACCCGAGGAGAGCCGCTCCATGAAACCCGCTCCATCGCAGCCACCGGTTGTACTGCCCTGCATCACCGTTCCATCTACATCCCAGGTTACATAGTGCCGCCGAAAGTCGCGCGACCCAGTAAAATTCTTCTGCACAGCCCAGCGTGTGTTTCCCCCAGCGTCTCCGACTTCAATAGCAGCCTCGTAACCGGTATCGGCATTCATCGTAATGGGGTGTTCAACCGCCCGCTCCAGCCACGATCTACCCCCAGGACCAGTGATTTGCCCCGGGCGCAGTATCGCTGCCTCGAACCAAGTATAACCATGGTAGGTCTCTGCTCCATGATCAAATCAGCACTTCGCGACAAGGATTCTGCAAACTATCCTACCGCGGATCCGCGAGTCACTGCACCATCCCTGGTCGTGGCTGACGATGATATACGCCACGCGCATCAGCTTGAGATGCACATCCTCGTCTTGGTCTGCGTCCAAGATCGGAGAGGTCGTGAGATAGCACAGAGCCGCATTATGCGCGGGGAAGTGGGATGCGGAGACGTCGATGGGCTTATTAGCGTCATTTCGCGTCGAGGTGGTGCGCACCCAGTATTCCGCCAGGTCGAGGATGATGTACACCAGTTCCGGGGGGAAGAATTGCAGGAGCGCGTCCCGCGCTGAGACGAGATCTGAAATGGATAGTTCGAGGGCTTCGACAGAAGAAGTTAACTCGAGACGAGCAAGGTCCTGTACGAGGCTGTCATCCTCCAAGTTAGAGTCAGAGGCCATCGGAGGCAAGATGAGGAACTTGAAGATGGTCGTGGAGATAAGGACACGCCGGAGTTCTCCGCAGTTCTGTCGATCTTGTGTCGATCAAGATTGATGAGGCGGTGTTGACGAGGAAACGCCGCGTAACTAGGGCCCAAGCCTTCCTGCATGTGGTCTCGGCTGGTCTCGGACAATCCAAGGATGCAAACGGAGACCGCTAGTACATCCAACTCCGAGTCTCCGAGTGAGATTCACTATTTTATTTTAGTAAGACACTTGTACGACTGATTCCGTCTTTCGAGCTCTCTAGTAAATCTCGACATTTCAGTGAAGACTCCGGAATACGTTCAGCTTCTTCAGGCCGCTGCGCCATCAGACTCGGCATGGACGGTGCCGAGTCTGCCGACCGATGCTATCCAATGCCGCTCACGATGCCGCTCGGCCTACGGAAGGTTTCGTTCTCGGAACCCACTATATACTGCGCGGCGCAACATACGATGAATATACAGTTCTTTCACACTTATCTCTGGCTACTGAGTGGAGAGTTCGAAATGCGGCATCCACCCAGCATCCAGTGGCATGATCCATCAACGGAGATCGAAAGATGTTAGATTATAGATAACCATCGACCCTCTCCGGCAATACACGTGGCATGCGCGCTCATCTGTCCTACCGCCATGTCAAATCGTCGGGGCCTCAGGAAAGCACTGGGAAGGATATTCCACTCGCGGTCAACCTCTCCTGATCATTCACCCTCCGTCCCTTCCTTGCCTGTGCTTTACCCCGGACATCCGACGACCGCAGATTCAAATGAGTCGTCAGTGGATAATCTCGCCCTGGCGCTGGATAACGTTGCTCTTGGGCTTGACATCGCCGAAAAATTGGCAGGGTTTATCCAAACGGTCCCATTTATTGCGCCTGCAGCTGGATTTCTTTCTCAAATTGTGAAGGCATACAAGGTACTTTGAATTAACCATGGTCCGCTCCTTTGACACATCGCATATTCCTTTAGGAAGTGAAGGATACAAATGACAAGCGAGACGCACTCCTAGACCGTATCACGGGGATAGCCGAAGATCTTTATAGTACTATTTTGCAGATGGAGGCAATGAGGCACCTCGACTTGATCCACCGTCTCGAGCCGGACATTGAAACATACACAACGTTGAGTTTTCCCTGTTTTTGGATCGAATCTCATTCGACAGCTCGATCAGACTGCTCGAAAAAGCTGCCAAATTCATCACAGAGTACGAGGGACTGGGAGGCCTTCGTCGTGCTGCAGCTCGCAATCAACTGGGGGTCAGATTTAGTGTGCTCCAACAAGAACTCGATTCATTCGGAGCCCGGTTTAGAGTGAGTGCGAGAAATATAGGACTTGCTTGTTTGAACTTACGATTGTTACCTACTTATAGACCAACCGGTTAGTAGATCTTGCGATGCAGGGGAGTACAATTAAGGAGACGTTGGAAAAGGTCCATGACATGGCGTCGGTGACATTTTGCCTCGTCTCAAGAGACGCGTCACCTGATGATAATCTAGTGTTGAAAAAAAACTTGAAGAATGGCTGCGATCCCCGCCCGACATGCGCCAAAAGCAGCACGACACACAGAAACTTCACAAGGAAGGCACTGGCCGCTGGTTGTTGGCTGGGAATGTGTTTATCGAATGGCAGGACAATCCGGGATCGCTGTGGATTCAGGGTCCCTGTAAGTCGCTGTCGCGTCTGCTATTCCCGAATCTAACCTGAAACCAGCGGGTAGTGGGAAAAGCGTGCTGAGGTGATGGTTGTGATTTCCTCCGTGTTGATATACCTTTTAACAAAGAAAAATCAATAGCTCTACGGTCATACGACAACTCATCGACGACCAACAGCTGTTCAAGGACTCGGGGAAGTCTTCCGCAATCGCCTTTTTTTATTTCGACTTCAAGACCAAGGAGGGCCAAAATGTGGAAGCCGCGCTTCGGCGCATCGTCCTCCAGCTGTCCGCCCAGTCTCCTCATCCGTACAGTGTCCTCCAACGGCAGTACAACTTGTCGAAAGGACAGACCTTACCAAACTATCGGGATCTTCGGCGTGTCCTGGGAGACTTGCTCCTAGGACTCGGGCGCACCTACATCGTTCTCGATGCACTCGATGAGTGCCAGGATACTGAACTCGAACAACTTCTGAGCCTCATTTCAATGCTGCGCGGGTGGACCAGCAGCCCCCTGCACCTCCTGGTCACCAGCCAACATCGTGCTAGCTTCAGTGACGAATTCAAAGATATGCCCACCATTTTTCTCCAGTCGGATGTAGTACAGGCGGACATCAGACTCTTCATTTCCAGTGAACTTCGTAACAACCGGAAAATGAAAGCTTGGGCATCTCGCGCAGACGAGATCGTTGATCGGGTCCTTATGAAGAGTAGTGGAATGTCAGTACTTTCATTCGAAATCGCCCTTCGTCATTCAACGCCCTTGTATGCATGTCTAGGTTCCGCTTCGCCGCGTGTCTTCTCGTCGAACTTTCTCGCTGTAAAAGGCAAAATGAATTGGACAAAACACTAGAAGATCTCCCGGACGACCTATTTGGCATCTACGACCGGTTCCTGGAAATAATTCGTCCGAAGGACCTTGTATATGTGACAGGGGTCCTCCGCTGGCTGGTTTACTCAAGGGGCTTCTTGTCTCTGACCCGTCTTGCGGATGCTCTCGCGTTCGATTTTTCGGACGAGGCACATTATACATATGATCCGAGTCTACGTGGAGACAACGTCAACGCGATTCCCGACTGGTTTGAAGGACTAGCCACTGTTCAGTATGACGAGGGTCTTGTGCTGGACCATGGATCAGTACAGGACTATGTCCTGTCCAGGCGATTCACCGAAAAATTCGGCTTCGACCTCAGCCCGGGTCCCTCACATACCTTTATCGCACGGACATGCTTAGGCTACCTTCTCCAATTTTCCGATCATCCTTTCCAACCGGAAACATATCGCGACGAGTATCCATTGGCTCCTTATGCAGCGCAACATTGGTGCCAGCATATTCTGAATTGCCACGACCAGACTGCCTTGGTTTCTGACGCAATGCATCTCTTGGAGGATGGAAGCCAACAGTACATTGCTTTGAATCATCTGCGTAACAATTACTATGGTTCAAGCTTTCCAGAACGCAGGTTCCTCCCCACACCACCCCTCCATCTGTGTGTCACTGAGCGATATATTGACGGAATGCGTGGGCTGCTCCTGAACGGTGCGGATGTCAACATGCAGAGTGCAGAGGGTACTGCTTTGCATGTTGCGTCAGCTAGCGGCCACATGGACATCACTCTATTCCTGCTCGAGAACGGCGCGGACGCAAACATCCCGGGGGAAGGAGGCTATCCTGCCTTGTCGGTTGCGTTGGATCACGGTTGCACGGAGATCGCTTGTCTCCTCCTCGATCATGGGGCCGATCCCAACGCACGCGCCGTGAAATCTGGTTCCGTTTTGCATGACGCTTGCATCGGAGAGTACCCAGATGTTGTGCGACGCTTGCTCGCGAAGGGAGCTGACGTCGATGCGCGAGACGGGGAATATGAAACGGTATTGCAGACCGCAGCCAGGTATAGCGACACATATATTGTGCAGCTCTTACTCGAAAACGGGGCAGACATCAACGCACTATGCGGGCCAAACGGAACTGCGTTGCAGATCGCGTCGTGGCGTGGCCATACGGAGATTGCTCGTTTCCTGGTCGACAATGGTGCGGATGTTAGTGCAGAACCTGGGCCCCATGGAAGTGCTTTGCAGGCCGCTTGCAGCAACGCCTCTCCAGACATTGTGCAGCTCATCCTCAATAAGGGGGCGGATAGCAACGCACAACACGGACCACACGGTAGTCCGTTGCAGATCGCGTCGTGGCGTGGCCACATGGAGATTATTCGTCTTCTACTTGACCACGGCGCGGATGCCAATGCACAGGAGAGGCAACACGGAACCGCGTTGCAGGCTGCATGTGGCGGTATGATGGATCATCCAGAAGTCGTGCAGCTCCTGCTCGCAAATGGAGCGGATATCAACGCAACAGGCGGGAGAAACGGAAGTGCCTTGCAAATTGCATCGTGGCGTGGCCACATTGAGAGCACCCGTTTCCTCCTCAACAACGGCGCGGATGCCAATGCAGAACCCGGGCCTCACGGAAGCGCTTTACACGCTGCTTGCACCCGAGCCTCGCCGGACCTCGTGCAACTCCTGCTCGAAAACGGCGCGGACAGCAATGCACGAAGTGGACCACACGGAAGTGCATTGCAGATCGCGTCGTGGCGTGGCCACATGGAGATTATTCGTCTTCTACTTGACCACGGCGCGGATGCTAATGCACAGGAGGGGCAATACGGAACCGCGTTGCAGGCTGCTTGCAGCAGTATCAAAGGTCATCGAGATGTCGTCCAGCTCCTACTTAAGAATGGAGCTGATATCAACGCACGAGGCGGGAGACAAGGAACCGCCTTGCAGGCCGCTTGCCTCGAAGCTCACTTAGATCTCGTTCAATTGCTGCTTGAAAACGGCGCCGACGTTAACGCACAACCCGGACCATACGGAGCCGCATTGCAGGCTGCTTGCTTCGGTTGCATGAGGCACGATCCACATATCGTACGACTCCTCCTCAAAAACGGCGGAGATGTCAACGCACAGGGAGGGAGATACGGAAGCGCTTTGCAGGCCGCTTGCGCGAAAGCGCAACCAGATATTATCCAACTCCTACTTGCAAACGGCGCAGATACCAACGCGCAAGATGGGGTACACGGAAGTGCCTTGCAGATCGCGTCGAGGCGTGGAGACGAGAAGATTATTCGTCTCCTGCGCGACAACGGCGCGGCTATCGACGGAGAAGGCAAACCCGACAGAAGCGGTTTCCAGACTGCTTCGACTGGCATACGGAACAGCGCCCACACAGATATTGCAGAGCTCATTGCCAAGGGCGCCGACGTCGATGCGAGAGACGAGCAAGATGAGACGGTGCTGCAGGTCGCCTCCAGGAAGGGCGGGACAGAGATTGTGCGTCTCTTACTTGCAAGCGGCGCGGACGCCAATGCACGGGCGGGACCACACGGCACAGCCTTGCAGGCTGCTTGCAGCAGCGACCATACCGACATCGTGCAGCTGCTCCTCGCCAACGGCGCCGATGTCAGTGGAACAGGCGGATATATTGCGACCGCCCTGCAGCTCGCGTCCTGGTACGGCTACACGGAGTGCGTAAAACTCCTACTCGCAAGCGGCGCAGACGTCAATGCCCCATGCGAAAAATACAGAACTCCCTTGCAAAACGCTTCCAGGAACGGCCACACAGAAGTTGTACAGCTCCTCCTTGCTAGCGGTGCCGATGTCCGTGCTCAAGGTGAACGGGCGCTTGAGGCGGCGTCCCGTAGATCTAGAACCCAGATTGTCCGGCTTCTGGAGGAGAGAGGTGCAGTCGCTTCGGACAGCTTGGATGGAAGCTCAGACTCAGGATCGGAGTCGGACTGAGCAGAATCCGGCATTAGTTTTGGAGTTCAGGGTGTCGACATTGCTTGAACCGCGATGGAATGCTAGACTCGATATTTGTCAAGTATTTATGAGTCGAAAATAGGTGGCCGGCGAAATTTGAATGAAAATCTTCGCGTTGACAAGCTATGATGACCGCATGAGGCGTAGGGGGCTGATAACGCCAAATGAATCAAGCATTGCAGTGAGAGATGAGGTGGCAGTCGGAGCATTCCTGAAGTCTGCTGAATTTAGACCCAGGGCATGACACTGATGACACGTCGCTAAGGCCGTAGCAAGACACTGGCGCAGAAATGCTGGAGAGCGTTCCGATCTTGATGTCGACATTACAGCGAGAAAGAAATTGGCCTGAGTGCCCGGAATGCCAGTCTGTAGGCAGCTAAGAGCTGGCGATATGAGGCTTGTCACTGGCAGTCCGAGTCGTGACTGGCGCGCGAAAAAAATGGCTAAAGGCTCTCCGTTGGGCGGAAAGTCTTGGGAAGTCACCTTGGAAGTCACTGGTGGTCGCAACTGACTCTGCGTAGAAACGGAAGCTGGAGGAGATAGAAACGGAGGAACGCCAAATTCGCGAAGGGAAGACGAGAGAAAAAAGGAGAAAGAAGGGCTGTATTTGGATCTGATCGGATCATCCGACCGGTCTCCGGTGTGCACAGCCACCGACTGGTTTTCCTCTCTTCGACCACGAGCTCCGAGTCCTTCTCCAACTGCAAGGCTACTGCAAGGCTCTCTTGGGTCTCATGAACTAAAGATGCGGACAAGCTTCTGCGACCTTCTTCCCGCCTAATGGTGCTTCGACGCAGTCAGCATATGTCAGCGTCGGCCATCACTTGGCTGATTCATGGGAGGCCCGGCGATGGCGAAATGGCTTTGTTATATGTCTTAATAAAGGCATGATGAATACTCGCCGTGTAAGCCTTCCTGAGGTATAAAAACCAGGAGTGGTTTGGCGGAGTAATCATCAAACCCACTACGCCCTCTTCGAGTCTCCTGCAAGTTCTACCATGTCTACTTTCCCATCGTTCTCCTTTGCAACCACCGCCGACGAGGTCGCCGTAGCGTTCTCTGAAAAACTTAAGGGCAAAAACGGCACGTTTCACATTCTGCTCAGGGAGGCGGAGGCTTATCATCTTCGCAGTCCTGATCACCGGCACTTCCCTCAACGGGATCGGCTTCGAAACAGCCCGGGTCATCGCAAAACACGCTAACCTCGTCATAATAACGGGATACAACGCCGAGAGGTTAGTATCCTTCCAGTTGGCCTGGTGGCATTTCTGAAGCTATTATCTGCAGATTGAAGCTCTCCGAGGCAGCCATCAAGCAGGATGTCCCCGAAGCCAATATCCGCCGCCTCACTCTGGACTTGTCGTCGCTCGCCGCAGTACGCACAGCCGCTGAGGAGGTCAACTCGTATCCAGAGTCACTTCACGTATGTGATATTATTTGTTATTTCCTCGCGATATTCACCAGCAGAACCAGGTATTAATCCACAACGCCGCTGCCGCTATTGGGCCCTTCAAACTGACAGCAGACAACCTGGAGACCCAGATGGCCACTGACCACGTCGGCCCGTTCCTCCTCACGAAGCTGCTTGCGCCGAAGCTGCTCGCCGCCGCGACGGCTAGCTACACGCCCCGCGTCATCTTCGTGTCGAGCGGTGCCCACGCTTTCGGCAAGGGTGTCGACTTCGACACGGTTGAGCACCCGAGCGCCGAGAGCTACACCGCCACCGACGCGTGCTTCCAAGCCAAGTCCGCCAACATCCTCACCGCGCTCGAGCTGTCGAGGCGCTCACAGGGCAAGCTAAACGCATACAGCCTCCATCCGGGAGGTCAGTGGCACTCACACTCAGACTTCCCGAATATGTACTGACCGAGACCTCTAGTCATCTTCACGAATATCAGCCAAAAGGAGGAGTCCATTCCAGAAATGCAGGCGCTCGGGATCCTGGGTCCGGACGGGCTCCCCAACACCGAGAAATTCGAGTGGAAGACTATCCCGCAGGGCGCCGCGACGTACGTCAAAGTTCTTCGATTGTTGCAAGTCTTGTGCTAATCCTTCCGTGTTCTAGTACTGTCGCCGCGGCATTTGATCCCCGACTCAACGGTAAGCAGCGACGCATTTTCTCCGCACTATAATTCCTCATTGCCCTTCTGTTCAGATAAACCTGGGGCGTACCTCGACAACTCTACCGTCGCAAACGAGGTTGTCGCATCGCATAGTTCTGACCCCGTGAGTACCCAGTGCGCCGAATGGTCTTGTGCTCCTTACTGACTGGGTCATCAGGCCAACGCGAGCCGTTTGTGGGAACTCACTGAGAAAATTATCGGCGAGACGTTCACTTTCTGAACACACCGTTTAGCCATCGGTACCTCTCCGCATAGCAATTAATAAATAATGTGTATTTTTAACCTCGACACATCGAGCCAGCTGCTCACAGCTGCTTCTGACCGCTCCCTGAAACATCGACTCTTGATATTGCCTTCCAACTTCGAGCATCAAAGACCCGGCCCCTTCCTCTGCAAAATTGCTGTGGCTGAGCCACCAAGTACATATATTATTCCCTCGGGCTTCCTCGCGGTGGAGCCAAGTCCGAATTAGAGCTCGCTCTCGTCTTCGTCTAACTTCGGGCTATTGAAGCGCCTGTCCCACCTGCAGCGTGGTCGAGTTATTTTATATGAGCGAAGAACAATAAACTCGCCACCAGTCAGCATGATTGGGCTTGCGCGCGGGGATGCCCCATTGGCCATCTCCTCCATTTGCTCGGTCTTCGAATTCCGCAACCGCGCGTCGGAGATGAGTTGACCCGTGTCCGTGGCAGTGATAATCCTGCTCAGTAAGGAGCTTGGCATGGACGCGCGACGGACTAGGCTCGTCTGTAAGCCGCTCGAGCATCTCGTCGTACGCTTCGCCCGGCGTAGCACAAAACCCGACGTCCCCGAGCATCGGACTGAATCCAGGCTGGACAATCACGGTGAGGTTGCCGGGGATATTCCTGAACCAATTGTCAGTGATCGAACGTCGCACACATGCTCAAGGTTACATTGGAGGAGGTTTGCGATGGATGCCCAGAGCGTTTGCTGTGTAACGCTCCCACCAACCGCGAATCGGATAAAAAGTATTTATCTCTGGGGGAAGCTCGTCCATGGACGATACGCAGGTGAGCATCAGGTGCGTCAGCTCGGGGAATTTTGCGAGGAGCGAAGATAGTGTCGGTGAGTTATCGTAGTGGTGATCGAGGCGCAAGTGGGCGATGGATGGGAAACGATGATGGTTCTTGAGAACAGGAGAAGCGCCGTCGATGTGGCGGTTTACGATGGAGAGTCGTCTTAGTGCTGGATAGTTGCGGCTGAGGAGAGCAGTGATACGGGGGTTGTTGTGTTCCTGAATGTCACCTCGGTCATAGTGCCTCGTGGGCAGACGCTTCAACGCAGAAACTCGTCCCTCGGATCGCAGAAACGGCCCGCCGCCGAACGCATCGTAGGAGCGACTTGCGGGTGGGGGAATGTATGTGAGGTAGGTGAGGGCTTGCAACGATGGCGCTGCCTTGTCGAGAACGCGCTTCAACGGTGCCTCGAGGTCCCGTACCGCGCGTTTGAGCTTGAGCGTTATTTTGGCATTGTGGTGCCGGATATCCTCTGCCCTCTCTTCCTCCTCATATGTCAGTTGTGAGGTGCCGATCGGGTAGTCGCCCTCGGCCATCTCCCACGCCAGCTCCTCGAGTACGGCATCTGTCGCGCTGCGCGAGAGGGACTAGATGTATCCGTTCTCGCTGTCCAGATCACATAGACTCGAATCGGATATCAGGAGCCGTGTGATGACTACATCGGGGTGTCCATCGAGGTATTCGGCGAGTTGAGCCACAACAGACAACCCCGTGGGGAGATAAGTGCCGGTAGGCAACGTATCGCTCTCGGGAGTGAACAAGGTGCGGTTCAGGTCCATCATATTTGAGTCAGAGTATAGGGCTGCGACCGTCGACACTGCACAGTTGTAGAGTTCGACGAGCAAGATGAGGTAAAATGGCGCAAACTGTTCCGCAGCGCGGACGAAGTTTTCGAGTTTTACTGAATTACAGTGATGTTACTGCGGACTGAGGTTCCATTTATGGCGGGAACAGTGAAGGCCGGGCCCGGGTATGCAGCTCGAGTAACCCTGGGGATCTCATCAACGATTTATTGCCTGCAGAAAGGATAAACTTGCTACATCTGTGCATCCACCCCACTGCGCTTGACTCATTCCTCCACGGGCACAGGCACGGTCAATACCCACCATCGCCCGCCCCCCCGCTGCCGCTGACGTACCCACTCGCGCCCGTGCGCAAATAGCACCGCGCCCAGGCGCGGATTGTAGCGCGTCCACGCGGCGAGCGCCTCTGCGCGCGCGTCCTCCAGCGTGGGCACCGCCGCAACGTCGCCATCCTCGCCAGCATCGCGGGTCTTGCGTGCTGGCCGGGAGGCGGCGGCGCCGCACACAGATGGAGCGTGCACAGCCACGTGTATGTGTGGGGCCACACACAGGCGCGCGAGGGTAGACGGGGATGCACCTCGGAGGGCTGCCCGAAGCGGAACAGACGCTGCGGCACGGGGGCAGACGGCGCGTGATCGTGCGGAGGACCTCGGCGTCCCACTGCACGAGCTGGACCTCGATCTCGCAGATGACACGCGGCGGTGCGTTCGATGAGTGCGAGCGCGTCGTGCGTCATCGTGAGGGGGGTAGGCACCGTGAGGGGTTTTAGTGCGGGCGAGCCGAGAAGTATCGCGCGCGTGACGAACGCGGGGCCGGGGAATGGGGAGGCACATTAGGCAACCAGCACGACAACAGGGTCAGGTGTGTAAGGTGCGGCAAGCTTAGCAGGACGTTGTAGAATATGGGTGGGAGTATTGCGTTCGACAGTGATAAGGTTCTGAGGTTGGGAAACCACGGAACAAGATTCAAAATGCCAAGGTCCGCGCTGCCTGCGCGACATAAGCTACTGTCCACCTAGAAAGAAGTGGCATACCGGGGCGCGAGCTAATCTTGATGGAAAACGAAGTAGTTATGTACGCCAGCTCAATATGGGCCTCCCAGAATGCGAGGTTGTGGACCGCTTTTGCCAGTCTTCCAAACCAGAGTGCGCAGGAGCGCGTGCATCCCCAAGTCGGGAAATCTCCGAGAAGTGAGCACCATAGACTGCAACGTATGTCCGTCGTGGATGTGCGAGAAGACTCGGATCCATAGCTCGTCGGGGAGGCTCGGAATAGTGCTGTGCAGCTGAGGGACCGTGGTGATCACTGCCAGATCAGGAGCAAGCGGTAGACGGCGCCGAGGAGCCGAGTGATGGCTCGGCACGAATTGATGGCCAGCCTTCCGCTTGAGTCCATGGGCGAAATAGGGCGAAACATTGCATAACCGAGGTCGCGTGTGAGTGAATCGTTACTTTTGAAAGGTTAACACTCGAGCTGTCCCCTAGTGCAGAATGCTTAGGGCGGACCACAGTACCTACACCGCTTGGCAGCATACCCATTTGAACTTCCGTTCGTACTGCGCCCGCAATTTACACTGCGTGATTAATCCCTGTGCATCAGGCAAGTCCTCCTTGTACACAGCCTCCAATGTAGAGCTCAAGACGAACATTCTTTTGCGATTCAGGCTCGTTTTTGAACCAGGGATAGAAAGTACCAGAAGAAGACTTAGTAGCGCTTGAATACGCATCGCAATTCCATCGCAATCTCGACAATAGTGCTGTTCAAAGTTCCCTCTATCTTACTTCGGGTCGTGTCCCTGTTTGCTTTTTTTTTTTACAAACTTTAGCAGGGATCCTTGCCAAAATCTGCCGAAAACGAGTAGAGCAGAAAAACGAGTAGCAAGCAAAAAGGGACATATTTGAAACCGATTGGGGTTTTCAAACCAGGAAGCAAGAAGGATAGTTTTCCTGGTTTGAAACACAGCCAAATCTCAACCAGGATACACTTGAACCAGTCGTTATTCGCAGTATTGATGACAGTCGAACGAGAGGGGCTGCCGCGCCGTGATCAAACGACTGTCTTTGATCTCATGCCGGAGGTACTGATTCGAGTCTACAATCAGGAGAGGAAAGGGAAGTAAAAAGGGCTGTTTTTGCTGAACAGGAGCACATATAGTTCCTGATTCAACACAGATTGCGCTCCTTCTGGTTGCACCACCAACCAAGCGGGAACATGAGTAAGGACTATCGAGGAGCTACTTTGGACACCACTAATATCAACCACACAGCCGATCTGGTCGCCAATTGTCAATTGTCGAGTGTTATAAAACTCTATGTATTTTCTGTTCGAGGTAGTTGGAAGCTTCGAGATAGTCTCAGCTACCGCAAGATGAGCCTTTGCTTCGCTCCGGTATGAGACCAAGGACGGAACAAATACTCTGGTGTTGTATGGAAATGAAATGTGAAAGACCACGATCTCTCGTGCTCAGAAGATGAAAAAAGGAATTACAGAGCTTTCTCTGACATCAAACTGTGGGGCACCTCGTATCGAAGATTCGCGCCAATGGGATATTTCTTTATCTATATTACAATTGAGCTCCCCGCTCTTTGACTCGAGTCAAACATGATCCGAATGTCCCCGAGCTCCACTGACATCAGCCGCTCCACGGTCCCACCGGGATGTTGAATTCTAGACGACGGCTCCACTGGAATGTTGAGTTTCTATTTATAACTGTTCAATTCACAACTTCGACTCAAGTTGGGGCACTTGATGAGCCCCATAAGTAGACGCAGACAGCGGCCACCGGTTCTTTACTTCTCACGAGACTGCAGCCATTGTTAATCATGGCATCTTTGAGCGTGTACGAACTTGGACATCATGAGAGTCCTGCATCATAAGCTAACCCGAGATTCCTGGGAAAGTATCAGCACTCGAATTGGTACGGAAAAATAAAAATAAAATGGGTAACTTCACAAGTCAGTCCCGATATTTGCGACCAGGTGAATGGATGTTTACCTGCCATCAGTTCGTTCGGCTGAACAATAATACATGTATATAAGCTACAATGGTTCCCGTCTAGAAAATCCGAGATAATTAGCAGAATATCCATGATGTTGCGAGGAGCCAACCGAAGGTTGGTGACGAGTGGTGTCTTCAATATCCAGATCAATGTGACCAGCAAAACTGTAGTCTAGCATGGGTAACTAACTGCCTACCCAAAACATCAGACCGTTTTTATGGTCCGACCGTAGCGAAGCACGGGTTACTGCTAGTTGTAACTTGAAAGTACGAAGGCCGCTGAGCATGTGATGAACTATGGTTAAGCAGAAGAGTCCACGAAGACTCGCAGAACAATGAATCCGAAACTTCTGGCTTGGCGCAAATCTTGATATGGCCAGGAATTGATGATATATTCGTCAGAGGGAGAGCAAGACGAGCAAGGTACACGTTGAGTAGACGAAAAAAAATTCAGCCTCGTAGGCCAGCAGATTAGACCAGAGTTCTAAACAGCGCACATTTGAGGTTGAACCAAGTGCGGGAAGAATTGATTTCCGGGCGCAAACTGGTGAAGCGGATTTCACACAGGACCACAGTACTCACCGCGTTCAGCCGGTCTCTGGACCACTGGCTGGTCTATGCGCCTAGGCTGAGTTAAGCAGGCCTAGACGTCCACGTGCGCCAGAGTGTTCGCCAATTTGGCTGAGGTGCTACGAGGCCCACAAGGCCTTAGGCCACAGTCATCAATTTTGGGTGGTGGTCGGAGATGATTGTCCTGTGGACCCCATAATGGGGTGCGGGTGATGAAACTTTGGGAGGACGGGTATTTTCATGTGGAAGATCGATCCAGGACCTCAGGAGGATGCGAAACCGACGGGCACGCAGTCGTTTTTGGACTGGACCGGTGGGAGGTCTTGGTGGAGTTTGGCACGGGACATCAAAACACTGGCCATTTTGGAGCCGCCGACATGGGGGTGAGGTTTTGCGGTATAAAGGAGTTTGGGGGGGCAAAATGTAGGCGGGATGGGGTAGAATCGACCCTGGGTACATGGTAATATTCAAAAATGCCTTTTATGTACAGTCCCCATGTGTGCCTCCGTGGCTGATATGGGACATGGAATAATCTAGTTCATCGAATGTGTATGCACAAGTCTGGCAGAATGTGCCGCATTTCATCCGGCCAAGTCTGCTGCATCTCTCGACGGGTGTGTCGCGTCTGTCATGGATGTGCCGCATTTCAACGGGGTGTGCTGCATTTCAACGGAGGGTGCCGCTGGTCCCGGCTGCGAGCTGGGGGGCTATAATGCGAGGGCTGCGACGACAAAGAAAATGCTCTGTTCTGATTCTTGTCTGAAGCTCGAGTCTCAGGCGCGGTGCATTGGCATGTTTGGGAGAAACCAATGTCGAACATTCACATCTGTTTTCCTTTCGATGAGGAGTCGAACGACGTCGAGATGGCCGACCTTGGACGCCATGTGAAGCGGGGTCTGCTGGTCTTGGTAGGTGTGAGCTTGAGAGATAGACTCAGAGCTTTGTTGGAAATAAGCCCGCACCCGTCGCAGTGCCCCGATGATCTTCCCTCCCATTCTATTTTCGACCGGGCAACCGGCCACCTTAGCATTTATGACTGGTTCTCGAAAGCCACACTAGCTCTATACAAGCCACAGTGTATCAGAACGAAGGTAGGCATCCCACGAACAGTTCCATATAGTTTCCCCGAATTTAAATGCCGTGTAGATGGAGTAGTGAATTTCCTTCGGCCCACACCCCCAACATGTGCAAATACTAGGAAACCAGCCACCCCGCCAATACTATCTGATATGCTTTGGGTGTACGTGCAAGGGATGGGACTGGGCAAATTTGGCGGGTGTGACAGCAGCGCTAAGTTGCGGAATTGCAGATTCCGGCTACACTGGCGGCTCGTCAGGACCACCCGCGGCGGCGGGCAAAAAAAAGTGCCATATATAGTGTTATATGAAGTATGCCGACATAATAGGCCCTTCATCTCCCTGCTGGGATGGCACCAGCTCCCCAGAAAAATCCAAACATCTCGGACACCAAATTTTAACGGGTCGGGGAAAGGGGCAGCAATGAGAAGCGACATCACAGTGCAAGAAGTGCGGACACACACCATAGTGAATGGTTCCAACTCTAAAAGGCTCTCCAAAAAATCCAGACCCGTAGCATGGATCGGCTGCCTGCTATGGCTGTAACCAGCCTGAGCTAGTCCAGAATGAGGTGAAGATCAAGTCGGCTCATATCGAGAATATGTGGCATGAATGGAGGCAGAATGCACTCAGGGATTGATGCCCAGGAGTTGCGCGAGTAGAATGAGCCCAAGAAGTCCCCGAAAGACGGAGAATTGGTAGAGATAGAGTGAGGGCGGTTGTGGCAAAACAAGAAAACAGTGATCGGAGCGCTTCGGCCGCCACTGCACGTGTCATAACTTTTGATCCGACCATCACTTTTGGTTGAAATTAGGTATACACCAGCCTTAGAGGTCCCACTCCCTCCCCAAACCCAAACTTAGAAAGAACGGAAGGTCCTGACTCAATGAGAGTCAAGTGGCTGGTTTCCTCATGTGGCCGGTTTCCTGGTCGAAAATAGTTGTCGTCTCACGGCGCGGGCGACGTGATCCCGATCTTTTCTCCCTTCAATTATGTTATGTAGGGAACATCCAAGACCCGATACTCCGATTCATACGTAACGTGAATATGCAATCCACCGCAGTAGGCTCCGTTCACCCACACACAATTCCGGCTGTATCAGCAGGCGAGAAGGTCACGCCAGGGCACTGGGTTCACAATTCATGAGGCCCTTTTATGTGAATCACAACAATGGAGAACTCACGGGCGGCGTGCCAAAGCAAGAATTGAAAAACGCTACATTGGTGCACTGCGAGTAAACACAGGTGAATTTCCACATGATAAACATGCATGCATCAGGGAGGCTTACACCGAAAGGATTTGCCACGTCTTTGCACTAATTGGGATTCAGTCAATCGGGTTTCTGCCAACATTCAGGCCCGGACTACTTACCAGGGGTAGGTCGGCATCCTCTGCAGCCCCATCGCCAGCCGCGCACTGTATTGATTCAGGTGAATTCGAGACATGTGGTCAGAGGACAAGGACCTACGGGGGTGCTCTGGGACGCATCAGCAGTAGTGGTCTGTGTGCCAACAGCGACTCCAGCGGCCGCAGCGTTTCCAGCAGCGGCTTTTGTGCCAACACCCCCGCGATGGGGAGCGGCCACAGAGTTTGCGACGAGTGCAGCGAGGAAAGGCAAGATTGTGAGGAGTTTGAACATTGTAGAACGTCGATAGTGCGCAGCACTTGGAGTCGCGGGTCAAGGAAAGAGTTGAATGAAGAAGAAAGGAAGAACGAGACTCTCAGAGCACGATCTTAAGAGATTTGGCTGTCGGCTTTTATACGCAGCTTCCCGGCTGTGCGCTACAGTTTGACATGTCGGTGCCTGAGGGCCCGAGCAAAAGGACCGCTGTGTTTGTTGAGGAATTTCAACTGAATGTCAGTGGTTGGTCCAAGATGGGACGTCGTTGTGACAACAAATCAATTGAATGCGCACGTTGAAGTCGAAAACATCGGAAACAGGTATTGTTGCCAGCGCAGAGTACATTCGGGATGTCGAGATTAAATTCGGCACAGCAGGCGTGCAGCAGATCACGCATGGTGAGGTGCGCCAAAGCACCCGAAATCTTTGTCGTCCTAGCAGGCGTAGGGCTGGCACGAGATGGAGTCGGATGGACGTGATATATATATATATATGCTGCAGGGAGAACTGGTTACGACGTTACGTCACTATCATCGCCTTGCCTCAGACTTCCGAGTATACTGTGGGATTTGTTCAATTCGTACCGGTTTGGGGTGACAACGCGTACGAACGGCTCCTTTCGTACAACTCTCGGCCGCGACAGCGTGACTCGAGCGATTTTTCGTACAAAATCGGCCATTTAGGGCCCAAATTGGTGACTTTTTGCCCCAAACCTTTTGTACGAAGCTGGAAAAGCCAGTATAAAATGAAATAAACGCACCGATAAGCGGCCGAAAAGGCTTCCATAAGTTTTTATAACAGATGAAAGAAGGTATGAAAGCGATGTATTTGGGCTTCATACATACATGAACGCCGGCATATAGAGTGACCTAACCGTACTTACAATATGGAGACGGGGGCGAAACACGAAGCAGTTAGTGTATATACGAGAGTACTGCATACATACACTCACGGTCGGAGCGCTGGGTCTCCGCAGCTAGCGTTCGGATTCTGCGGGCGCGATTCCGTACACGGGTGAGCATGTTATTGTTGGCGATGGTAGTGGCACGGGAGCAATGAAAGCCTTGAGCAAATCGTGTGGCGTCCGTGCCGTGCCGTAGGGCCCGACAAGCGCACCTATGGTCGAAGTGGGTAGACACGCAGGGGAGGGGCTGAGGGGACGCACGGGGGTAATACTACAACACCCTCGCTCCAGCTGTCGCACGCGTCGTTGGTAGGAAGGGTAAGGAGGAACGCGAAGCCGTTTAGTCTTCATGTCTTGAATGTGCTTGCTGGGAGGTGCTTGATGCTTGAAGGCTTGAAGATATTTATTTATTGTAACTTGAAAGTACCAAGGTCGTTGAGCATGTGATTAACTAGACTTAAGCAGAAGAGTCCACGAAGACTCGCAGAACGGTGAATCCGAAACTTCTGGCTTGGCGCAAATGTTGATATGGCCAGTAATTGATGATATATTCGTCAGAGGGAGAGCAAGACCAGCAAGGTACACGTTGAGTCGACGGGAATAAAATAAAATAAAGCCCAGCCTCGTCGGCCAGCAGATTAGACCAGAGTTCTAAACAGCGCACATTTGAGGTTGAGGTAGGTGCGGGAAGGATTGATTTCCGGGCGCAAACTGGTGAAGCGGAGTTCAAACATGACCACAGTGCAATGAAGGTACTGGATGGCATGAATTGCGGCGCAGGTTACTCTAGGCCATCGGCAATTTGATATTCAGGGGACAGGAGGAAAATGTGAAAGGAAGGAGATAAGTTGAATGAGGTTGAAATCAAACATTCACCACGAATGAGGTAATGGATAAAGAACGGGTAATTTTGAGTGAGCAGTGCTGCGGATTAAGCAGGACTGCCAGAGCTGCAATATCGGTAGAGATGGCGGGATTTATCGCGGGAACGGTTATCCAAGACCGGTTTAAATTTTCGGCCCCGCGCGCATGTGGGTCTGACTGCCCG
The DNA here is from genome assembly GCA_029289555.1 of Mycena latifolia. Classification (NCBI taxonomy): domain Eukaryota; kingdom Fungi; phylum Basidiomycota; class Agaricomycetes; order Agaricales; family Mycenaceae; genus Mycena; species Mycena latifolia. The sequence continues at coordinate 672,347 of JARJLE010000049.1, forward strand.
TAGCAACTGATTTAATCATCAACTTCGGGATGACGTCAGATGCGTACATTTGACTCACCCACATCACCTTGCTTTGACAAAAGCTAGGTCCCCCACGTTCTGTATTATTCCCGCTATCTTATAGCGGGTCTTTGTGGTGATTCTCAAAAACCCATTCTTCAAAAAATTTTGGCGCAGTTTCACACACATTTGCTTATATTTGCTTGCCACTCTTTGCTTGTATATATTATTCCCTTTCTCAGTAAGACTCGTTCACTTTCCGCCGCAACGTGGCATCCCGATCTAGTAATTTTTCTCGGCAGGCTTCGGCATCTTGTCAGCGGCAATTTTCGGCACCTAACTTACTCTGGGCATAAGAACGAGAATATACGACTAGTTCCCATCATACTATTAAGCCCAATGGGTCTGGATTTGCACAATGGGTCTGGATTTTCGATTTTTCTCTCTCATTTCTTGCTCTTTCCCCCTGGAGTTTTTTGCAGCAGTTAGATATACTAGTATGCTATAACTATATGAAATGTCTAAGGGATACGGCAAGAGGAAGGTATTGAGAATGAGTGGCCGAGCCATCAAATTTTGTGATGTTGAGAAAGGCATTGGTCTCCTGGCCTCGCAGCTCACCTCAGACCTCCGGAAAATTCTGAGGGGCACTTTATATCATATATTAAACTTTCTGTCTCTTCAGATTATTTTTCCGGGGTGCTATTGCGGTGCTTTGGAAAGGAGGGCGGCGAGTGCGTGACAAATCAATCAGCCAAATCAATTGTGACATTGTGTCACAACTGAACCCTCGCCTCCAAAGCACCAGAACAACGTCCCGGAGAAATAATTTGAAGAGGCATAATGACTTCTATGTGATATAAATTGCCCCTCAAAATTTTCCGGAGGTCTGAGGTGAGCTGCGAGGCCAGGAGACCAATGCCTTTCTCAACATCACAAAATTTGATGGCTCGGCCACTCATTTCCAATACCTTCCTCTTGCCGTATCCTTTAGACATTTCATGCAGTTATAGCATACTAGTATATCTAACTTCTGCAAAAAACTCCGGGGGGAAAGAGCAATAAATGAGAGAGAAAAATCGAAAATCCAGACCCATTGTGCAAATCCAGACCCATTGGGCTTATTAGTACATAAAATGGAGTACATGCTTGTAAGATCTGGCCAAACTCACACAAGAAAAAAAATTACTATGCCTTTCGTGTTTGTGCGCGAAGAGTACCCACCATTCGATGCCCCTCCCCTCCCTCGCTGCGCTCGGGGGGTCCCCCGAGCCGGGCCATCTCAGGCGGGCACGCTAAAGACTCGTTCGCGCTTATAATAGAAATGATGCCTCTCATGTTTGCAGGCCTGGTGGGGGCAAGTCGATCGGGCGTACAGAAAAAAATACTACCGGAGAGAGTCGATCTGACGATCTTGCCAACGCAAGGCTTTTACTAAGATGGACAACTAACAGACTGAGCTATAGGTTCATGGAAGGACTGGCCCATGGACCACTGACCTCAGGCCCCTGCCGTTGCATCGCCCAAGGATCGGCAAAGGATTGATGGCCGCCTTTCCTGCCGAAAATAATTACTAGATCGGGGATGCCACGTTGCGGCGGAAAGTCAGGAGTGGGCGAAAAGTCAAAAACTCTTGACCGCCCGTTTTAGCAAATGGCACCTTTCTGTGGTCTTGGATCCTAACACTGCCAAACAGTCATGCATGGGCTTTTCCGGTCCATCGCCTTTGCTTCACCAATGGACCTCGCCCTTCGCGGTGTGCTGTGCGTGGCCGAGGGCATCCTCAGCGCTCTTTCACCGACGAGGCCGCTGCCTTAACCTTTGCCAGACGGGTCTTAACTCCTTCTTGACTCCTCCCCAATTGGGCGCCGTGCTCCAGGGAGCCTCCAAGCTTTCGCGAGTGCCGCATTCAAGCGTGATTTTCACCAGCCAATCATCATAGACATTGCTTTGTCGCCTGGTCGCGCCGATCCAGAATATGACTTTCGCAGCATCATTTTCGGCGAAGTCGCAGCCCATTGGCACCCGTTGGACTTTGTAAGCATAGTCCGTTGTCTCACCCATTGTTCTACAGGACATCTAGAGTCACACTTGGTTTTCTCTGAGATTCCAAACTGGCAGGCCCACGAGTTTGGCCTCCTTCTCTATTCACAAATACTCTCCAAGCTGTACTTAGAGGGAGGACAAGTTATTGCAAACCACCATGATCTGCTGGCCTGCCCAGATTACCCATGTAATCCCTGTCATGAACAACCTCACCACGATCAACGGCACAACCGTGTTCAACCCCACCCGTCTCCTGCCTCTCTTATCCTGGGATGCAACTCACTTCCTCCCAGCAAGTCGTCAACGCATCCCTCGGCGAGACCGTGCTGTTTAACTTCTCCAAAAAGCAAAAACAGAGAGACACACCTGACACACTCCCAGTCATGAAGGGCAACCACTGTGCGACCCAGTCCACCTTCGCCGAGCCGTGCATTCCCGCCCACGACACCAACAGCTCTATGAACGGCTTCGACACCAATCTGCGCCCCGCGGGGCAACGGCACAAGTGTCACAGACTCCCACATCATCATGAACCCTGACATTGAACACCACCCTCTAGTTCTGCGACAAGTCCACCTGCGCCATTGGTGGCCTCGGCGTTGTCAACACGGGAAACATCTCAGCCACCTTGCACTCCATTGATGTGTTTGTCGTGAGTCCTGTTCAGCACGTTGGGAGGGGTGGAGCTGATCTTTTTGGAGGGTAGCACAATGCGGGCATGACGACGTCCGCCACAGCGCGACAGGCAGCTCGTCCTCGGGGACAGGCAGCGGCTCGGGCTAGGGTTCTGATAGCGGCCGCAGCGACCCGGGCGTCGCCCCCCTCATCGTCCCCATCCTGTCCCTTGTCCCGCTCCTCCTCCACCGCCCTCGTCCTATAAAAAAAAAGTAACCTTTACGCCAATCCGCCTATGATGTCGCAAGTAACTTACTAACACCGTAACACATTATCGCCGCCGCCGATTATCGGCGTCGCGCATATTTCTGTAGCTGCACTCACCCTACCGCTAGGGTTTTCCCTGTCCACTGGGCAGGTTCTACATTCTAATCACACACTAATTGAAACAGGTCTTTTTTTTCTTGAATTATTTCCAGTCGATACACCGGACACTCGTGTCCGGTACGGGCAATCCAGTGTAGCTTTCGTGTCTTTATTCTCGTCGTATCCCTCAAATTCCATCTCTTATATTTAATACATTTATGAAATTATAAGGCATTCGATGCGAAAAAAAAAGCCAAAGCAAGGTTATAGACGGGGGTACCCGCCGTCGCCTAGTATCTAAACGAATAGGTAAAACAATAAGCGAGGTCTTGGCCCTCAGTGATCTCTTGTCTATTGAATTCCTTTAAGCGGTTTGTCAGAGGTTTCCTCCTTCACAGGGCTTGTGTGGTCGTGCTTGGGCTCGCTCAGCTCTTCGCGGCAGTCACGTGCGGCGGAGGTTGAAAAGGCAAAAAAAAAACCACGATAAAAAAGATCAATGGGCAACAGCAACGCAACGCAGAAAATACCAAAATTACTCATCCCTCCGCACATGCCCCAAAAGAAAGAGTCAGCGACGTCGGAATCGCGCCGTCTAAATCTAAACTCCGACGTGCTTTGGAACACAACAGGAGCAAACGCCATCGCGTCAGACCACGTTTTTCTTCCACCTTTCATCGCCTCTGGAGTCTGGAATATCTGGCCAAATCTGACGCCCACAGTGCACCACCCGGCGTGGGCCTAAGGAGACGAGATGGAATCGTTCAAAGCCATGATAGATGCCACGCCTCCTCGTCCAATTCTACACAATATCCCAGCGCTATCCACGTCCATAAATTTCTCGCTCAACGCCGGGACTGTGGCCCGCAGACCTCATACACACCGTATCCAAAAGCTTCAGCGAATTCCAGATAGACTTGATCGCCTTTGTCCGCCGAACAGCGGAGACAGAACCATTTGTTTCGTGCGCTCGAATGCTCTGAAGGGTAAAGCCGACCTACAATTCGCAGACGAGCAATACGCCGAAGCACGGTCTACATATATCAGTGCTGCCTCGGAAATGGTCGCGTCACCGTTGCCCTCATCTCCGGCCAACTCAGGCATCTACCGTGCGCTCGGGCCGAGGGATGGATGGGACGCAATAGATCTAATGGCCTGCCTCAACGGAGCCATTGAATGCTCCCGAAAGTTGTTGGACTATGATAGCGTTGGTTATTCCTAATCTCATTTATTCACTCGATAATCGCGCCTTACAGGCGTTGTTATGGGTGGAAGAGGCTGATATACTTGACAAAAGTTTAGAGGCCGCCGTCCGCGCGTCATCTTTCGGTAAGCGTTGTCACCATGTCCCCATTATTGGACCATCACGATACTTCTCTCCAGAATGGACGCCGATGCAGAGCACCTCCTCGGACTATTATTTTGAACGGCTCACCACCCTCTGTCTTGCCTCCCAAGTATTTTTTGCGGTGGGAAACACTGGCAGCGCCGTGCACCAGCGTTGGCTCGCGGACGAAATATTCTACACAATGCCAGCGAACCTCAAGACGTCCCAGATTCTAGACACCGCATTACTCGGGATCGATATCCTTCGTCTTCGGCATCCCGATCCTGAAACGGTGGCTACCCTGTCGATTAACCATCCCCGTCTTCAACTATGTGGGTCGTGGAAAAAACTCAATATCCCCACTTCCAGCGGGCCCGGTGCCCGGACGGGCTCCGCTACGTGTGCGTTCAATGGTGGGTCACTTCTCCTCTCGATCTGGCCAGCGCGTGATATTTTGTAAATGCTTAGGTCGACTGTACGTGCTCGGCGGTGGAAAGTTCCTCGAGGGTCCATGGTATCGAGATTTCTGGGTTCTCGACCTAGCCAAGTTCGAGCGCTGGGAGCAGCTTCCAGACTTCCCCATCCCAGAAGAGTTCACAGGTGATTTGCAAGCGCTCCAGATGGTCACGCACCGCGATGGACGCGCGTTCGTGTTCACAGGGTTGTCCTTGGGCATCGCCGTCTTCCATACAAAGCAGCGCAAGTGGGAAATCATGGAGACGACATTCACTGTTAATACACAGATGCCCGATTGGCCGTACCGCCACATGCAGGTCGAGGAATACACTGCGCAGTGCGTTGGGGACCGGCTTTATGTCTTCGGTGGGCGCCATCGAGGGAGCGTGATAGGTACGGACCTCCTGATGGAACTGGACATTCCCAAGCGCAACTGGCGGCGCTTGAGCGGGTCGGCAATACCGACGCCATCCGCGTCGAGCCCTGGCCCACGCATGCGCTGTCAAAGCTGGGTGGGCAAGGACGCAACGCGCATCTTCTTCATGTTTGGACAGTCTGATCGCCCGACTGCGATGCCCGACGAGGAGCCCGACGACAGGCCTCTGTTCTATTCGCATGCGTATGGCGACCTGTGGAGCTGGGATATCCAGGCGGAGAAGTGGACGCGCGAGCGACTGCGCGGAAACGTACCCTCCCCGCGCGCCGAGATGGCCTGCACATATGTTTGTTCCCGTGCACCTCCGAGGACGTTCTCACTGACGACGTTTTCCAGAACCCAGTCTTGGACAAGCTCATCTTCTTCGGCGGATACAGCCCGAGCGTGCCGACGTGGTTGGACGACCTCCACCATATAGTCAACTACTCCTACTACGCAGACACTTTCATCGCCGATCCAAACTCACGCGAGTCTTCTGCAGCCGCCCCCATGATGTGGAAGCAGGTGCTTACGCGCGGATTCCCCCCGTACCGCGCGGAAGCGACACTCGTCACCGACACAAAGACGGGAAAAGTCTTCCTCTTCGGCGGCTATAAAAACAATGTGTACGTGCCATCTAGGAATACGACGCCAACGTCGAGCTCGCGGAGCTTCACGGACCTATGGCAGCTGCGGCTTGATCTCCATGGCGGATTTTTCGACGACGTGAATCTCGAGGAGGAGGCGCGTACAGCGCAGGCGGGCCCGTGGCAGCGCTGCTTCACGTGTGGATCGGCGGGGCCTTGGAAGCGGTGCGGTGGTACGTGACGGTCGTTTCACACCCTGTTCGAACCACAAGCTCAGACGGTGCCAGGGGCTTGCAACGGCCGGGTGTTTTTCTGCGATTCCTCATGTTTGAAGCAGGGGTGGAAAGAACACAAAGAGAAACACGGATGCAAAAAAACTTAGTACTGCTCGAATACGCACCGCAATCTTGACAAACAATACATCGCTGACTTTCTTGCCAATTTTCCATTGTTCAAGATATACAACTTTGATTTCCGTTTGATGTGGGTGAAAGCTTCCGGATAGTCCTGATCAGGGGCGGGACACAGAAATACTGGAACAGGGACACGGTAGAAGAGCAAGTTTCCGCACTCGAGTGGAAGAGGACCAAGGTGACTCGTCCGATGGCACATGTTGTCTACCAAGAACTTAGCTTCGAGCTTTATAGACAACGTCTGGCTTACCTATCGCATAGAATTTAATGCCGGTCGGGTACGACCCCATGTAATGTGAATGAACCTCAGATGTGTTGGCGTGCACAGGAGCGACAGAAAAAAAGGAAATCCATGGAAATCTCAGGCCAATAGGATGAACGCCACAAACCTCTTAACTTCCTGTTCTATAGCTACAGCCAGTCGGCTGTATTCGGATGCCTGGGAGGTTTGTGCGATGGCATTATCAAGTTCAACTTGTCTTTCCTCTTTCGGCTCGGAATCCGGAAAATGGGATAGCTCGACTCACACAGTCTCGGTCTCGCAGTCGGCTGTCGACGACACCGAACTGAATCAGTGGTAATAAAAGAACTGGAAACGCGGCAAGCCCACATCGATCACGGTTTTTCGCCCTGTCCCACTGGTTGGGATTCTACACCAGAAGCTCTCTCACTACTAGGCCCTGGTAATCGCACATGCACTCATCTGCGTCTTCGGCTTCGCGATATTATTGTCTCCCGGGGCGCTAGTGGCGCGGTATATGCGAACGTTCAGGCCATGGTGGTCCACAACGCATTGGATCGCGCAGTTTGGGACCGCTACGCGCAATTTATTGGGCCTTGAATTGGATAATCGAGTCCACCATCGCGCTCGCAGCTGGGCCCGTTATCCTGATTGGCGTAATTCTTGGATACGTATCCAACGGTACGTATGGGGAGACGGCGGGGGATGACTACAAGGTATGCGACCCCGTGCGTGATTTATACGATGCTGAAGCGGTGATAGAAATGGGGGACTATCATCCTTGCGCTCTATGCGCCCTTGGCGCTGCCATCCACTATATCAAGCCCAAGAATGCCCACCGCCCGCCTCAGAACTGCCTCCACGCGGTCTTGGGGATCGTCATCATGATTCTCGGGATGTATCAGATCCACACGGGCTACGACGACGTCGACGAGTGACCGAGATACGTGAGGTTCGGGGCCCTCCCTGAACACGCTCTGGATCGTGTGGTGTGTGGTGTTTATTTCTTTTTTTTAAAAAAACTTCATTCGAAAACAGTACCGGCAGGAGGCCGCCTCCCGGGCAGCGCGTGGAATAGCGTACGTGGCACCCCAAGACGACCAATATAAGATGAGTACCCTTGAAACGGGCATAGATGTTTGAGGGGAGGGACAAATAGATAATTGGTTCAAGATTTATGCTAGACATTCTGATCTACTTGTGCGTGGACTGCGTCGTGTCACAATGCTTAGAACAGATAGGAACAGGGAAAAAATCAACGACTCACAAGTTGACCTTCACCCAACGGATATGTCGTGCCATTGACATCTATTTCCCTAAGGTATTCTGTCGGTGGGAGTGTGTTTACCAGTTTCACCGCAACCTCCCTGAACGCCAGCGTGCGTTCGAAACGGATGGTGACCTGCCGCACACCCCTAAATATCGCGACCATGGAGATAATCTCTCGCACTTCCACCCCTCGGAAATGATCCAGCACGATCTCGAGCCCCGTAATACGATCCAAGGATGCGCGGGCATCGGTGCTGAGAGACGACGTGCTGCCGCCAGACACCTGATTCATCTCAAGCGACAGCACGGGCGCGAGGTTTCGAGCGTCGAGCGCACGGAGGATTGTGGTGAGGGACTGCCCGATCTCCTCGATGGATGCGGAGGGACTGCAGATGCCCAGATTGTGGAGCACTGGGAGGCAGTCTTTGCGCCCGAGGAAGTGCGTTATGAAAGGCGGGGGTGCGCGCAGACGCGTGAGTTTCGGGAGGTCAGGGATGTCCGCGGTCGCGAGGCCGCCGTACGCCCGGGGGCCCAATATGTCAAGCTGCGTGAGGCCGGGTACGCGTCCAGCAAACGCCACAATGTCGGTGCACATGATGTCGGTGCTCCTGATGTAGTCGTGCGCGAAGAAAGAGACCGTGGTGAGATGTGTAGCGGCGAACGCGATAGGCAGAAGGACAGCACCCCATTCACGGCGAGCGATTGCGACTTGGGAGAAGGTGAGGGATGAGATGGGGCAGGTGCGTAGCGCCTCGAGCGTCCAGCTGAGACCGGGCGGGAGGAGGAGGACGGCCGATTGGATGTGAAGGGTGGTCAGTCGAGAGGCGCGGGAACAATTGAGCGGCGGTGGAATTTCGATGCGCTCTTTGCCTTGCCCAGGTACCCGGTAGAATTCGGCAGTCCCTGAGAACGGCTCGGCGCGCCACGGGGATGCTAGTTCCCGAAGCCGTCTTGCAAGCCGCGAAACCTGCCGCCGCACGTATTCATTCGTCGGCGGTAGCTTGTAGGACCGGGTGAAATAGCCGCCGTGGGCAACGGTGAGCGACATGCATTGCCTTTCGAGGATGCAGTTCAATAGGCCGCCGAAATGGCGCGTCCAGGCGCGCAAAGCTTCGTCACCGCCGACGGAAAGACAGATGCTGCTCGGGGTATCCAGTTGAAGTGCAATATTCTTCAGAGACGGGGCCCCAGCAATGAATCTCTCCAGGCGATCGACATGCTCGAGAAAGGGGAGGATGGAAGTGCAGGCTGGGTGTGGAAAGATACAGGTAACAGTGTCCAGCGAGGGGATGAAATTGAACAGTGCCGTGCTAAGCGCTGTGAGAACATCCTGACGATCTTCACGCAAGATGAGGCGTATTGCCTGTGTTTTCGAAGTCAGTCCCTTGCGTGCGAAGTACACCGGGAGGGCCGTGAAGTGGAGTCGCCGACACAGCAAAGCTAAGAAGTACAGTGTCTCGGTCGGCACCAGCGGATCCTCGAGAATACGGAGGAGAATCTCGGTGGGGAGATCCAGGAAGGCGACCGACATGACGGTAAGGTGCAAGTGAGGTGCACAGCCAATGATTGACGTCGTGCTTGTCGCCTATGGATAAGATAAGATAGAGTGATAAGATAAGGCAAGGTGCTGCCTGCAGCAGTTTAAACGAAAGTAAAGTGGACTTTTTGGCTTGAACGCAATAGGAAAATTATAATATGTTTTCTCTTCCCATTGTTATATGATTAGTTTACCGACACAAGAATGAGTGTGGGGAATGCAGTAACGCTAAGTTGCACCCTCATGATCAGCGGTAAGCGGCACTGTCTTCTTCAACACACGCGAGATACGAGCGTCGTATGCGTTGAAGGGTCTGTCTAGGAGAAACCAAATGTCTTCCACCCACAGTCTAGTCAGCAAGCCAACGGGCCCGCAGAGGAAAACCTTGATTTGGGGACTTCTCATATTAATGACATTTTTTAAACAAGAGTTTCGATTCAGCATCTAACAGTACTAGGACTGTTATACACTAGATTGTGCGGCGAATAGGCCTCGGAGCCGAAGAGGGATCAGAGCACGTCGGCCTTCATAACAAACCACAGTTCCCTCCGACGGACAATATTCCAGCTTCGCACGGACCTCGGCGCAAAGCTCCCGCTCATGGCTCGGCAGCCACAAGAGGTCGCTCCGAAACCTGCGACTAGGACTCAGCCGCGACACGATAAATTCGAGACACGTATGTTCGTCGAAGTGGAAGAGCGTGCCAAGCACGAGCGACTTCAAAGCGGGACTAAGCACCCAGGTTCGGATGTGGACGGATGACGGAGGCAAGGAAAGACAGACATTGCGCCACCGACGGGAATGCTGGCCCAGAAGTTCCAAAACAGCTGGGGCGGCTCTCCACCAACCATTATAGTCAGCGGGGAAGGCTGGGCTTTGGGAGGGGGATCCTGGAAAGGGCGGGCATAAATGGAAGAAAATGTTGATTAACAACTCCGCTGGAAGAAATGGATAGGCGACAAAATGCTGCTACATCCCTCCGCATAGAGCCGATAGGGTCACCGGAGTATTCCAATCGGACAACAAGTCGGCGAGGTGAGCTTGTCCCACCACGTCTGGTGTAATTCGAGATTCAAGGCAGAAAACTGGAGAAATCAAGTCAATGTTCGCCATGAGGCAAAACGATTCGCGTACCTTTTCGGACCTCCACTCTGGATCGAGAACTTCGACGAATTCCATTTCTGCCAGTGCGGCTGCTGAGACCTCTCCTCCTGCGAACGCTCGTGCCATCCTGCCTTTCCAATCAATAAAACTCTTGATCGCCTCATCTTCTGGCCCAGACGCTTCGTCGGACATAAGTTCTTCGTGCATAACGTCTCGGATGACGTCTGCATCCAGGTTGTTCGCAGCAGCATGTCCTTCTGCAACGCCCTTATGCTGATCTGCTTCCTACTCGGCGATGGGGATGGCGTCAATCAGACAAATGAAAAAGGGTAGAAATTTAGACTACACACCAATACTCGTCGCCCCGCTCCCTATTAGTACGATCATTGACCTCCTTCCGCTTCTTGCAGCCTCGTCGTGAGCCGTGTTTCACTGCTTCTTGTAAGTCGGAAATACTTCTTTGGCCATGCCTTTGACGCCGCTGACATCCCACGTTGCTCCGCAGTCGGCAAGACCATCGGGCTGGCAGGCTGCGTCCTAATGAACAGATAGAGTGAACAGAAGATCGATTAGATGTGCGTGGGACAGCGCTAGCGAACCTTGAACTCGTTGATGATTTAGTTAGCAACCGCAGCAAAGATACGGATGTTGACCGCATCTGTGACCCCGCCCGCAAAGTTGGGTGTTGGATAAGCCTCTCCGGTCACCTCGTTGATACGCTGGACATCTGGATCCGGCCAATCTTCAGTGACGCCGACACCGCAGACGTTCCGGAAGGTCGTCCCCACGTAGCGCTGGAACAATGTAATTAAAGGCTGCGAGCGACCCAACGAATGATGTGACACACCTTAAGCTCTAGCCTCATTTTCTTCTGCGCGGGTGACAGCGCGGCGGACACTCCCAGAGATGGGGAGTGCTCAGGGGCAGCGTTAGACGGCGGGTGATCCCGATTCAGTGCTCGAGTCGCGCGGCGACACATCAAGGCCAGCGGAGATCAACTGACTCGCTTCGGACGACCGCGGATGCCAGCCCGAATGCCGCGCGTGGGGATGGACGGAGCAGGCTGGGTCGATGTCTGCGCGCTTTCGAGGGAATCGATACGAGATTGGAGCTTGGCGTTCACCTCGAGGAGTATGCAATTCTGATCATCTAGCTGGTTTTGGCGCAGATTTAGGCTGGAGAACAGTGTGGCTACGTCGGGGCCCGACTCGGGGGCATGGTGGGCGGGAGGATGTTGGAAATCCTGGAGCCCACGGTCAGCGTATTGATTGAGCGTCGCGGGATCCGGTAGATCGTAAATGATAAAGAGGGCGTCCGATCAAGAGCGTTGCACATATGGATAGTGCGGAGGTCCATGCGCCGGAGAGGAGTCAAAAGACGGCGTTCCCGAGAGCGCGCGAGAACTCCTACAGGCTCAATAAGGACACGATACCAGAGATGTGAAGGTAGTGGACGTACGGCAGCAACCCCAGGTCGATACACTGCGGGCGGATGCGTGAATCCTACAGTAAACATTAAATTCGGTGTAAATGCTCTGCGACTCGAGCCTTACCCTCCAGTGTTTCCATGTTGCTCGGGCGGGTGCGGCGGCCCCGAATTTGCGTAGTACGGCAGCGTGCGTGGGTTCCCGTACATGGCCAGAGAGTGCGCGTCCGTGGTGGTTCAGGACAAAGAGAGTGGCGCCATTCCAAGTGGGCGGCAACAATCAGAAAGCATAATCGCCAGCGAGGAGGTTACGTGCAGAGGTCATATTACGTGCAGCCATCGTGGCGGAGAAGTACGGTGCAGTGAAGCCAAATGGCAGAGAATGGGGGTAGGGTATGTATAGATGCGGAATTGGCTAGGAGGTGAGGGAGAGCTAGACGATGTCACCTCGACTGACGTCCCGGCCGCTAGTCGGCGGTTCAAGTTAGTCCAGGCGGTGCCGAGGCGGCTTAGATCATGGTCTAACCCCATAGACAAAAATAGACCCACCTCGGCAGGCCTGCCGGCCGCTAGATCAATGACAGCGAATGCGATGAGCGAGCCTGCGAGCCAACGCACACAGCCGGCTGACTAAGAGAGCGTGAAGGAGGGTTTTGGAATGGTTCTACTGGGTATCAACGAGACCAAACACAAAAAAGAATTCAAAAAAGGAAAGAAGGGAGAGAAAAAGAGAAAGCTCAGTGCGGTTACTAAGGAAAGCATGGCAAAGTTAGGGTCAAGGGCCATAGTTGGATTTAGAGTGGACCCAAACGATCGCGCTTTGAATGGATTTGATTGCCAGGTGTCACAGATACAGAGCAGTGCATTAACTCACGCACGAGAGCGCAAATTAATCGCAGCCCGACACAATTCGTCAGCGGTAGGACCATAAAATCCAACCGATGGCACTGGACTGGGAGTGGGCACAGTACGTGCGCGTTTGTACGGGTGTGGCACTGGTGCGATGATGTAGATGAACAAGTAGGTACCTACATACGCCCGGAGGACACAGACGTAGCGCCGATGCAGGCAGCAGCATAGATGCAAACACGGAGGCGGCAGTCAACAGACACCGCGAGCCGCACACGCACAACGGGCTGCGTATTCGCGGGCGTTCGTGCGCATGCGGCATGCGGGGTGCGAGACTGCACGTTTGCGGATGCCGCTGGTGCGTTGGAGCTCGTGGTTGTCCAGATATTGGTTTGGTTTGCAGCTAGCAGTTTAAGATGATCGCCATTTCCTCGCGAAGTCTCTGTCCGTTTCTTCGGGGCAATTCAGATCCAGGGGTTGTCTGGAAGACTGAACGTCGACATTCCCAGGTCAGCTTTATAGAGCCAAATTCAAGCTCTCACCTTCAGAATTTTGAGGGCATCCTCCGAGTAGAGCTCATTTCGCTCGAGATCCATATTTGGATCCCATTGGCCATCCGCGAGGTATAGTAGGAGCAGGCAAGGTGGAGGTGATTCAGGTGAATTTCCGAGCTGATTTCTGGATTTGACGTGAATTTTGCGGTCCAGCACGTATTGAGGGGCAGCAAGATTGGGTGGGAGATGATTTGGAGGGACAGTGTAGTGCCAGAGACAAGGGCAATGGCGGCGCGAGACAGAATGGCAGATAATTGTGATGTGACAGATTATCTGACAGTCACACAATTATCTGCCATTCTTCAGTCTTGAGGCACACCCGAAGAACAAACAAATTTTGAAGAGACAGATCATCTCAATATTCTTTTAGAGAGATCCGATATTATTTCGATGATTTTACAAGACCAGCGGATGATGTTACGAAGTGCCGTGGCAGATAACCGTACAGCCACTGGCAGATAACACCCAGCTGATCCGATCATAAACCTGAAGGAGTGACGCTGATCGATCGATGTCGATCAACTCACCTTGCCTTCCGCTCTCTCGAGCTTTTTGCTGGTTTGAACTTTGTTGTCTTGGTCCATCCCCTTTCGCTTCTCTGAACACCCCGCCACCGACTGGAGCACTGGCTTGTAGGCTGGGACCACTTTCCCATCGCCTGATTTCATGACCGAGGAGAGCTAGCCTAGGGACCACTCCTAACACCTCGAGAAGCTTGCGCAGGTGACGATGAGCTTACAAACAGACTTCGAGGCCGCGTCCGTCTTCTTTCTTTTATATTGCCTTCGCATCTGTGTATTGAGGTAGTTTCGGATCTTACCCCTATTCTGGACGCTGAAGAGGGTTACGACCTGGTCTCGGTGAACTTCCTGGTCTTTGTTCCTCTCTCTTGTCTCTTGGTGGCCTTCCAAATCCTTCTTGGCAGAGGTTCTGGGCTTGCTTTGCCCCGCTTCAAGAGCATCCGAATTCGATGATCACGTCAATTTCGAGCTTAACCTGTCTCCGACAAGACTTGGCTCTTAATTTCCGGACGGCACGGGTCTCCTACCGAGCTCCCACACCTTTGAATCATCTCAAGACCTCTGTGCTCGCTCATTCTACCGGAATTTCCGCAATTCGTTCGGCCCGTGGCCCTTGGAGAACGGGTCTAGCTCCTTGCCCCTATCTAATTGGTAGTCTCGGACGCTTGTATTCACCGCTGAATCCTTCCGTATCTCTGGGTCACTCCGATCAACGTACCCTTCCCATTCGTGCCTGAATCGGCCGGCGTCTTCTTGGACTTTGCTGGCTCTATGATCCTGAATTCCATTGATACCTCTGGTCCCTGCAAGATTAATTGCTCCGGGGGGATTCTCGCTCGAAATATCCTCAACCGTTCTCACAGACCTACTACCTGGTATATTCCGTGCATGCCGATTTGGCCTCTCCCCTTATTCCGAGCACGTCGATGTGACTGTTGTTGCTCATTCCGTCCATGCCGACTTCCGTAGCCTCTACCTCCTATTCCGTGCACATCGATTTGACCTCTGCCATATTCTGTGCATGTCGACTTGACCGCTGCCACGATTCTCTGAACGTCAATTTGACTGTTGGCGACCATTCCTTTGTATTCATTTGTTCTGGGCCTACAGCTGTAGTTCCCAATTAAAGTAACAATCACCCGCTTTACTCTGTTTGAACTTGGCACCGCTGTGGATGTCTCCTTTTCCTATCTGGATCTTGATGTCTTGCCCCCGGCATTCTATGGTAGCCTGCCACATCTCTGGCCTGCCAAGTCGTTCTCCGCCTCGTTCTGCGCAAGCCGATTTGCCTTATTCCGTGCATCCCGATCTGGGCTCTGCCATATTACCTGCGAGCCGATTTGGTCTCTGCGACCGTGCGAGTCGATTTCGTCTCTGCCATATTACCTGCGAGCCGATTTGGTCTCTGCAACCGTGCGAGTCGATTTCGTCTCTGCCATATTACCTGCGAGCCTATTTTGTCTCTGTGACCGTGCGAGTCGATTTCGTCTCTGCCTTATCCCGTGCATCCCGATTTGGGCTCTGCCATATTAACCAGGAGCCAATTTGGTCTCTGCAACCATGCGAGCCGATTTCGTGTCTGCCTTATCCCGTGCATCCCGATTTGGGCTCTGCCATATTAACCAGGACCCAATTTGGTCTCTGCATGCGAGCCGATTTCGTCTCTGCCTTATCCCGTGCATTCCGTGCATTGCATGCGCCAACTTAGCCGTTGTGTACATGCCCACCTTCTCTGCAGCCGATCCATGTATCCCAATTCCGGGCTTACCTTTTTGCGGGGAAGCCGATTTGGCCTCTGCCATATTCCGTGCATCCCGAATTCGGTCTCTACTGCATTCCATGTATGCCAAATGGGTTGTACCGTATTCTGTGCATGCCGATTTGGCCCCTGCTATTCTCTGTTTCAGGCTCTAGCATGTCCGTCCGAATTGCTCATTCCATTGATTTATTTCGGCCCTGGCCGCATTGTTGCATTTAACCTCCGACGTTTCATGTTTACCCTCTGGTAGCCTTCACGCGAGCCGGTTTCACTTGAACCTTATACGCTTCGGCTATCATGTTCTGCAGCCTCATAGCTTCCTGCACTGTTATACGCTCCCATCGACTTCTGACCGACTTCAAGGCTGCTAATCAACAAGTTGGTAATCTGCGAGGATTCCCTTTCACAGGCTCCGACGTCCTACGTCCTCTCTTCCTGGTCTTCATCGGGGAACTTCCCTTCCTGACACGGTACTCATTTGATTGTGGATGCCAATTTGGCCGGCCACCCCTTCCGGGTCCATCGTTTAGTGGGCGACCCTCGCGCGTCTGTTGTTCTGCATGCACCACTATATTTCTTTCTTTTTAGTAGCCCCATGTCCTCGCCGATGACGGCCTATCCGTATTTCGCCTTGTCACCAGTGATTTGCTCAGTTCTTCTTTCTTCTTTTCATCTTCTGGTGGCTGACTTTGTACTTGGAGTGGTACTCAATTCTCGTGTTCCCTCTACTTAATTCATCCTATACACCCAAGCATGCCTTCTGCCGTCTAGTTGTAATTCTCCCTGGGACCATATCTTCCATTCAACTTCTGATTCAACATCCATGTGTCCATTTATCCGGTTCCGTCTTTGGGTGTCCCGAGTCTGCGGTTGTCCGTGCGGTCAATACCTTTGGCCACATCTGAGTTATATTCCTCGGTTAATTCATATCCACTTTTTGACATTTTTGTGCACCCCCATCCCCTAACGCGAGATCGTATTTAGACCGATGGTGGTCTGGGTCAATTGGTTACTTTGGTATCCAAGCTCTAATTCATGTTGTCTCCGAATTTCGCTTTGCATCAAGTTGTAAACTGCGGCATAAGGTCACAGTCTGTTTTGCCATGAACTTCTTGATGCCCGTTTGTATAATTGAATTCGTCGTAATTCTCCTGATCTGGTCTTCGGTTTAGATTCTCCCGATGGGCTGTACCTGTTCATTCCCCTCCGTCGGGTATATTCTGTAGTTACGAGTACTTATGTAATCGTCCTTTTAATCAATCGAAATGAGGTTTTTGACTGCTCGTTGCATTTTGTCCCCATCTATTCATGTAATAAATTGATGGCATTTTGAATGCTTTCTAGTGGCTGTGTTGAAGGGATTTTTATCGCAGCGACGAACGATGCTTCATTTTTTCTTACTCTCTTAGTGGCAGTGTTTGCTTTCGTAATGCATTATCACAGCGTCAGCGGTTCGAACCGGCCATTTTGACTCTTTTTTCAATCTCTCCGTATGACTTCCCCTGCTTCTGGGTAGTCGATGGTTCGGTATTATACGTCGGTGGTGAGTGTACTTGTCTTAATTTCGGCTCTATACTGGTGTCGGTGGCCAATTTAAAAAAAATAAAGATAATAAAGATACTAAAATTATTGCACTTGATCACGAGATCTTTGGCATCATTTGGCGAGAGCTTCCGCGGCCCCTTACGGCTGCACGTGGCGAGCCCGATACAGAGAAAAAGCAGCAAAAATACTATTACGGGGCTCGGGAGCTCCCAGGAAAAACGCTCGGACATTAAAATATGCTCCTTTCTATGCCCAAATATAATCAGCATTTTAGGTGGCCTGCGAAGAGCTCACTTTATTGCAATGGATACTCAGCGGAGTTCAAATTTCGCATCAGTTCATCTTCCGAATGCATCCACTTAATGTCAACTTCAAGTCTTGGCGGCGTTAGGTACCACCCATGCTTTCTAACCTCCAAATGTCACTGGCAGTCTTGACTTGCATCACAACTCCCACAGTGAAAAGAGCTCAAGATTGTGTGGGACCAAATGGCACTCTACTTGCTGGGCTCACATGCAATACACAGGGATCTTCAAGAATCATGCTAGCATTAGGAATCATTCCTCTGTGGCTTCATATTACTCCCAGGTTTTATTGTGCTTAAGTTGAGATTTCTTCTGTGCTTTGATGGGGTAAGTCCAACCACTGTCAACAATCCAAGGCTACTTAGAGTTTGACATTAGGTTGTAGATATGTAGATAATATGTATAATATGTATGTGTGGTTTCACCACCTCAACTAAGATGAAAGGGCTTTATTGGAACCTCAGTTGGAGTGACAATAAGTGAAAGAAATAATATTGATATTGCAACCTCACAGCTTCATTTTGTTTCTAAAGTTCGAGCCGTCATAAATGCTCGCAATGTGCTCATTACATTAGAATCTGGGAGTTCATGCCGTTGGAGTGTGAGTTAGCGAGAGAGGGGGGGGGGGAATCGGGTCAAAGAACACCGGCATTTACTGCTCGATGATTACTCCTGTCTTGTCTGCTCCTCTCCATGTACCATCACTCCCTTTGCCCAATTTCGCCTCTGCTTCCCGGATGTCCGTTGGAAACCTACGTGTTATTAGATGCTATAGACGCAAAGCATGACACCTTGCTTAATTCAAGGTGCATGTATGGACTTTCATTTTCATTTGTATTGCTTTTCGTTCTGGCTGATGTTAGAATCTCAGTGCGACTGGCAGAGCAGAAAGTTTAGATTGTCTCGGTGAATTTAGAGCCACAATATTTGGCAGTTTGTCTGGAACTGTGGAATCAGTCCCATATGACTGGCGGAAAGAGCCTGGTAATTGTCTCAAGCTCGAATGCCCAGATTGGTCTCAGTTGGGTTGGAGCGCTCTGTCCTTCCAAGATCACTTCAATGAGCAACGCACGTCACTTCATTTGACTGCTTACCATGAGGTCGAAAAGCATGCCGTCTTCGTGGTACATTTTGACTCCGCCACCCGTAGAGCTCTCACTTTTTTATTCTTTTTTCAGAGGGAGCCTGTCAAATGGATTGACAGCGATGGCAACATTATAGTATACTTGACCCAAGGGCCAAGGATTACATGTTCGACAACCATTGATCTCATGGACACAGTACAACCTAGATTGTGGGCATGAGTGGGTCTTTCCGAAATAAAAAAGTACATAAGTGCGAGTTTTGCCGGGCTGCGCCACGGCCTCACCCCCAAGTATTGTATTGTGGTTCCCATTATAACTCAGATTTCCTGACTTAACTTCCATTCTCAGTATCTCAGAGGTTGAAATCCTCTGCCGCTCCGCGGAGCCATGCACTAGGATTCATAATCTTGGTGATGCTACCATTTGTCTCAGCTGACAGATTTACTGCTATGTGGTTTTTGTCTTTGGGGGAGTCGTCTTCTCGGATTCCGCCTGTTCGGTCTCTGTGTTCCCTATTTTTGTGGGTTAGTGCTCATCCGGAAGCCTCACTCACAGAGAACCCAGAAACACTGTTTCAGGGGCTCCTCTTCCCAAAGACTTATTTATCATTCATTTGACACTCCTAGCGACTTAGTTAGTGGCGTCTAGGGACCGGCTAAACGCAGTGAAGTGGTTTGTACATTCAACAGTAAGTAATAAATGTCAATCACCGCCAGTTTTTTCTGAATCATTGAAGGCAACTTCTGGATTTTTAAAATTCGAACCGCCCATGCAACTGCGAGTGCGCCAAAGTTGAAGCTTGGAGCTTGATCAACAATCTCGGCCGCTCGTCGCGTGCGCATATGCGACAGTGTCGCATCTCGTTCTGCCTGCTCCAGACTGGAAGGATTTTGGTGAGTGTGTCGTGACTCGCTATGCGAGTCTGAGCCTGAGAGTGTCGCAGTTGGTTGGTCCCCATGACGAAGGGGCTAGAATAATACATATCTCGAGGAATTGAAGTGGAGGTTCAAGTGGTGGTGATTTCTTCAATTGCGCCCATGTCGACAAGATCTTTTCCGCTGGCTGCTCGGGATACTCAGATACTTGGTCCTGAACGTCCCAGCCACGATCCGTAGCCGCATTAAGCACGAGCATGGAGTTCCAATTAGCGCCTTTTTGTTACCTTCCATTTCAGGCTCACCTAGAGTCGGCGATTATCGGGGCTGCCACGAGGGAAAACAGCAAAAGAAGTCTCAAGGCGCCAAATGTTAGGCCTTTGTTCGATCAGGTGGGCCTCTTCTGTATCTGAACTGCTTGTCGTAGTGAACCCCAAACGCAGTAGGTTAGGTGTTTTTTAGACATGGATAACTGCCCTCTGTCGCAGCGCAAGATCTTTGGCGGAATGTATAATCCACGGATTTGCCCCGAAGAACAGACGGTGATGAAGCCCCGCAGGGAGCGTGCTCAGAAGATGTCGAAGTACAGAAGCCCCGGGGTATTTAATAAAACTAGCAGCTAGCCCATGCTACGCTACGGCCGCGGTGGATAATATAGACACCGATGATCTCCTCGACACGATGACCAACTGGAAATACATAGAATTCACTTCCTTGATCTGAGTTTTTTTTTCTTATTTTACTTTTTTCACTTTTCGGCGGATTGTTGGCCAGATCCAATGCGAAGTGACTGTGGGAACTCAATACATTGGTCGTGAAACAATTCCAAGGACCAGACTACGGTACAGTCCTCTCCCCTCTCCGCGTTCGGATCAATGTCCATTGCCACAGCTTTCAATCTATGATCTTCCCAGCATCCGCTCTCGCTCGGTGGTCCGATGTTCCATCCCTAACAGCTGACACAGAGGTGCGACAACGTGTTTTGGAATTGCTTGATTCACCGAGCACCGAGTTCCGGAAACATACATACTGGCTAGTGAAAAACTTGGCCCAGCACATCCTGGGCACAAACCTATGTGTGCGGATGGTTTCCTTGCTGCAGTGAGTCCAAATCACTGCTCTAGCTACGGTTCTCATCTTCACTCAGGGACGTCGACGTTGAAATCGTCGAGAAGGCCATATATGCATTATCTGAGATTACCCGGTGGCCCTGTGGCGTCCACGCTGTAGTTGACGCAAAGGTGATAGACTACCTTGGGAATCTACTTCAATCACTTCCTCTCACTGTAAGCATATGCCGCCTCTCATTGTAGTGTCTGGAATGGGCCACACAGATTATGTACTCATTCCTTCGCCTTTTCAATGTCAGAACCTTAACGTGACGCTCCCAATCCGCAAGTAGGGCAGCAATTGCCAGGTTCGATCTCACCGACACTACACATACTCCAATCGGTCAGTCGTCTCAGTAATCTGATCGTTTGCACTCACCACTCGAGACATAGGACATCTGTACAATCCGGCTTCGGCTTGCAAGTGGGGCAGCATTGGCCCGCCACGGTTACTGCAACGGTGGTGTCAGGGCTATTGAAGAACGTGAGCTACATTTTCCATCCATTTTCATAAGCTGATGCTTACCAGGCGAGACACTGAACAGCAGAACAATCTGGAGGAGAGACGCAAGTCGGGCAGCAGTTGCCAGGTTGCGTAACCGAGATGGAATCACCAGCACTATAAACAAGGTTAGCACCTACGATGCCGCCGGAACAAGCTAATGCTAACCAAGCTATTAATGGACAGGCCACTATACCGCAGGGGACACAGGTCGGGCAGCAAGTGCCGGGCTTTATTTGTGCGGTCTGGCCGAGGGGACTGTCCGGAAAGAAAAGGTGAATTAACTTCACGCGCTGAAAGCCCATATCCTGGACTTACCATTCTACTGCAGCACAGCGGACCAGAGAGCAATCGACATTCTTGGGGATAGCGCCGACTAATTGAGAGACGAAAAGCGCAGAGAGGACGATGGAAAGACGGGCGAATCTCGCTTGCATGTTTGTGTGGTTAGGTGGGTCAAAGGTCTAACTGTCGTTGAGTCTCCAACCCCTCACAATTTATACCTCTAATTTCCATTAACAAGAGGCTTGGCATTTCTCCTACTTACGGTATCCGTTGGCGCCGAGAGGGCATTTTAAACCCGGTCCCTTCAGAATCAGGAATCCGGTAGGGCGTTACGGAAGGAAGTGTATTACCGCCGCGGCAGCAGTCCTATTTTAATTGACGGGAGCGGAGAATGGACAGTGACATACTGTCGTGACTGGGATCTAGCACCTAAAAGTTTGGTGTATTGCGAGGGAACAGAATGTACTTTCGGTAACGGGCATCGCGCCCGCTGTCATCGGAGCTATTCCTTTGTTCGTACAGCATGTATTCGATGTCGTCCGTGTCGGTCTCTGGGACAATGGAGACTACCTGGGGTATCATATCCAGCTTTTATTTTGTCCCGCAATCCAGTGCTTGCATCCCACGCAAAACACTTTAGGTGACATGCCCAGGAACAAAAACACCTATAACATGCCGTCGACGCGATTCGGAGCGCGGGGAAACAAAATGAGATTCAGGTACCCCGAAGGCCAACAGAATAGACGAAAGCGAGTAAGCCAAGCCAAGCCTGTAACTGACGCGGCTGAATTATATAGAGCGGTAACCGATGTTCATGAATCAGACACAAGTGTTTCATGCTACAGTTTGTTTCATAGACAGATTGATTACTACCAGTCGAATGAACGGGATGAACGAGTCGCGAGACACCTTGTTGCTTGCTTTACATTAAAGTTGCACCACATTTGGTACCGTAGTATAGTTGCCCATCTTCGGCCCTTATACATCCTTTGAGTCCGCACATTGCGGACTCGGTTTGACTACACACCAGTTCGAATCGTGAACAACCTCTTGGCAACACCGTCGATCGGAGACCGAGTAACACCGAGCAACCGAGGCTAAGACCGAAGTGACCGAAGGCGACTAGTGATGTGCAGGGCTCGGCCTCAAGCCCTAGGCCCGCCAGGCCGAACCCGCACAGGCCCGAGCCGAGCCGACGACGTAGGGCCTGAAGGGTGTCAAGCCCAAGCCGGGCCCTCAAGCCCGGGCTTGAGTACTACCTATAAGGTCGGCTTTCACCCTTACTTTGGATCAGGAAACGCACACATTGAGTCAGTGGATCCATTCAGATGTATTCTTCGAGTCATCTCATCCAAATTATTGACAGCAGCATGTTTTTATCGGGTTCAAAACTTTCAACTCCCGAGTCCCAAAATGGAAATTAGGTGTTCGTGAGGTTCGAAAGCACCAAACTGAGGTATGTATTGGTTTTTGAGGTGTAGGGTGACATACACAGCATTATTTTTACTCTAGAGCTGCTGCCAGTGCTCTTGTTGATTTATTGCATCTTCCCTCAAACCCGACTCAAGCCCGGGCCTAGGGCTTGAAGCCCTGCCTGCGGGCTCGGGCTCGGGCCTGGAAAATCTGAAGCCCAAGCCCAGTCAAGCCAGGCCCAAGCCCGGGCTTTCAAGCCGAGCCGGGCCCTGAATATCACTAGGACTCCCAATACATGCCAGATTTGCAGTTTGAGTGTGCCCAATAATGTGGCCCTATCCACTAAATGATTTGGAATGCACCAGGGTGAATAGTACGGGTGTGCGCAAACGATTTGGCCGGGTGACCCACTAAGCCGTTTATTCCCCTTTTGGGATACCGCCGGAAATAAAATTCGGCAGGCCATGGAATGCAAATGTAAATTCCCCCAAAATATCTCAGCTCACACATAGGATGTATACCTTCGTTGCTGAGCCCATATATCTGTATCCATTTGACTCTCTGTACGGGCTCGAGGACAAAAATGGTAAGGTGGCCCGGTAACCAGTCTCAGATAATATGTTCCCACAGAAAATCTTATCGTACCCCGAAGCCTTTTGAGCTGCGACAGTCCGTCTGACACCCGCATCATCTGCCATCAATGCTGCTTCATTCGGCGCGCCCGCTGCTCACCGCCGACGCCGTTCGGCCTCACTCGGATCCCATGCGGCTATGCATAAGAAAAATTACAGCTCCGTTCAAAAACGGGGACTACACCAAAAGCAAAGGCGCGAACTAAAAACAAATCAACTTCACACTTGTCATCTTTAAACTTTTAGACGGGCGCCGGTGAAGCGCCAAGTCTTTATTTCAACCTCTGTGGCCTCGCAGAACTCAGGCAACATACTCGTCTTGGAATACTGGAACGACTTCTTTATTTCAACTAAACACATTGTCTGGAAGGGTTCAGAGCTACTGTATTATATCAAAAAAAAATGATCTTTATTGTGAACGAGAAATTTGCCCTAATCTTTCCTGAAACAAATCAGCAAGTGGGAGACGGCGCGAAGCGCCGTCGACCGCTTGTGAAATATAAAACTCTTCGAAGGAACTCTTTGAGATGCTGTTTACGTTCATGCAATCATAGTCGATTGCATCAACGTCTTCGCATAAGCCGGAGCGAAGCGACGGCATGTCTTGTAGTTCTACAAATAAAGTCTTACGGATGGTTAACAATCCTCCGGAAGAAACTCCGGTTCTCGCATAAATAGTGTGAAATATCGACAGCAGATGTGCTGAATCTTCTTACTCGGAAATCTTTAAAATCGAACCTTCGCTCAAATCTGAACATGACCTCTCCCCGTATCGTCGCAGACTTCGGTGGGACGGGCATCCAGGGTTATATTACTACTATGTTGACCATACGGTACATTCTGACCCTTGTATTCAAGGCTCGTCGGTCGTGGAGGCCTCACTGAAAGATGGAACATTCGTTCCTCGCGCAATTTCGCGTGGCCCAGACTCTGAGGCATCGAGGAACCTAAAAGCACGCGGAATCGAAGTTGTTAAAGCTGATTCGCTGGACAAAACTAGTCTAGTGTGCGGCGTCCGCCCTGTGTGGTTGTGAAGCCGTTTTTGCGGTGCGTATGTGCTTGGTATGTTGTGACCCATGTCTGAGGGGGAATGCAATGTATGTAGGTTACTGTCCCAGTCTTCTTTCTTCCTAGCCCGAAGGGCAAGGGCGAGCTGGTGCAGGGAAAAAATATGGTTGACGCTGCCAAGGAAGTTGGCGTCAAATTCTTCATCTGGATGTTCGTATCTGCTATAACGTCACCCAGGATCTCCGCACGCGGCAGTTCCCTTCCCAGCATAACAAAGCTATCCGGCGGCAAATACAAAAACGTTTTGCATTACGACGGTAGGCCTTTGGAGATAGGGGTCAACCCCGAGGACTGATGTCATTCTATAGAGAAAGCAGAGGTTCAAGAATACCTTGCAGCCTCTGGCCTCAACCACGCGTCCCTCCTCCTCCCCACGTTTCTGGAGATCTTTTGGACGTGCGTCAATGGAGCCAACCATGGTCATCGTATTGCGGCTTACTTACTATTTGCAGACGGCCCCTCCTGGTAAAGACCGATACAGGTTACGACGTGGCTGTAATCAACTTTAAGCCGACGGAAGTCATGTGTTTCTCGTGGATCAAGAGCATCAGGACTCGACGCACCTTGCATGGTTGGGGCGTGAGATTATACTAGGTAAAGTGCTGATTTAATGCGCATGAAAACTGGGTGGCCCGGAGCGTTTGGATTGAAGGGCATAAAGAGGGGCATGGTGCAAGGGGCTTCCAAGATAAGGAATTTCCTTATATAGGAGGGGGGAGGGGGGGTTTCTTGGCCTCGGAAATAAAGTTTCCTACCTACTTTCGGATCTCGTCTTGGACGACCTATTTCAAGTCTTTTTTGACTAAAGGACACTTCCGGAACTGGGGTGAGGTCAAATCAGCTGGCAATCACCAGGTGGACCCCTGCATTTGGCCGTTTACTACGGTTCAGAGACTTATAGTCCTGTGCTGAAGCTCAAAACGGCATATGTTTGAGATGATTTCATACAATTTATGCTCTGTCCACTTCATATGTGTGGTGGCAAATTGTAGGGACACAGTGTTCAGTATTTGAACTTGTACGCACACCTACAATATCCCCCCGTGGCCCATTTAGTAGTGGTTGAACCTGAAATTGTTTGGACTGTAGTACGTACAGACATGGCCCAGAGTATATATAAAATGATATTTAGACCCTCGGGGTGACTATCAGTGCCAAATTAAGATTGCAGCACTCGCTCGAGAGCTCCTTACAGATATACTAGTTGTGCGCTGGTCTTGACGCGAATGGGAAAGGTCAGCGGCAACGAATGCCGAACATCGTGGGAACTTTGATGTGTCCCAAAAAGGCGAGATTACATCATAGAAGGGGGGGAGGGGTTGCCCGACCCTCTGAAAAAAAAAATTCGGGGTGTAGTGCGGATCTCGCGGATCGGTATCCCCTTGGCATGGTGGCAGGAGAAAGAGAGCGACAATGCAGCCACGCATCAACAAGCACAGGCGGACCGGTGATCCGAGAGAATCAGATACTCTACTGTTGCTCTACTGCGGAGCCAAAAATTGACCGCGCTTTCGCAGCAACGCGCATTCAGAAAAAATCCACTTGGGGTGAGATGCATCCATGGAGCCCGTCCCAAAATTATGTTGACATCTTCAATAACTACACTAGAATCGGGAACACTGAGCCCACTTGTCTGGAGGTCATTCGAACCACAGATACGATGAGAGTTTGAGATCCAAACCAATCTCTCCATCAGGGACTACATGTCCGAAAGGTTTTGGTCCCCACCAATATCTTCGTGTTGCTTTTATTTTTACATAATAATATCATCACATTGTTTGCTCTGTGTATGTTGTCAAATCCCAGCTTGGGTGCGAATAAATGCTCCATCTTGACATATGAACCCAACGTCATTCGTGACCTGGATTGATTCAGCTTTGTTTAGCGAAGACTTATCGCAAATAACCCACATCCGTAGTGTTACACATCACGTCCACCTGACCGCCGCTCTCTGTTTCAGCAAAAATATTCTTTGTCCTCACATTCGTAGCTGTGTCACGCCAGCGTAAGAACCCAGACAGAAATCAGGCAGTTCACACCTCACCTGTACCGGG
The DNA here is from genome assembly GCA_029289555.1 of Mycena latifolia. Taxonomy (NCBI): domain Eukaryota; kingdom Fungi; phylum Basidiomycota; class Agaricomycetes; order Agaricales; family Mycenaceae; genus Mycena; species Mycena latifolia. Next base: position 698,701 of record JARJLE010000049.1, read on the forward strand.
ATATAAATCCAATATGACGACCTCTCTTCCCGTCGCATTGGCAACAAAAAACCAGCAAGGGTCGGAAATGCAAGATCCTTCTTGGGGGCCGATGTCTCTTATGGTGCCAGAGAAGTTTTCGAATAAGAAATCTTCGATGTGGGTCGCATTGTTGGGGTCAGGGTTTGCGGGTATGACTGGACGAGTCGATCTCTATCAAAAGGGTGATTCACTGAACGACCTGGAGTCGAAGTCACAGCCGTACCTCTTGGTCAAAATAGCTGTAGAAGTTCCAGTAGGCAAACGGAATCAAAGACAGATCAAGATGCGTACTTTTGAGTGACATATATGGGGAAAACAGTGTCCACAAATCGAATATTTCTGTAGGTCACACTTGCAGGTCGATCAGGACCGATTCGGCCTCGGAAGTTGAAGGCTCAACTCACTTTCGAGCTAATCCAGGCCCACCTGTCGAGCTCTTGAACCTGGCGCCGTAGAGGCCTGATTTCTATAGACAGTTCAATGGATGTAACATCAGTAGGTAGGCCGGGAAACTAGCCATCAGAACATTCTCAAATCTGCCCGATGTTTCGTCAGCGCAAGTTCCGTTCTGTGCTATGAGACATACAAGAAGTTTTCTCCCGTTGCAAAGGAGGAGTTGGAAATCGAACCGATGGTGGTAGAAAGCCCATGCGAGCCTTCACAGTAAGCGTCGCTGTTGATCCGGTGGTGAGCAGCACATAGATGTCAGGGGAAAAGAATCACCAACCGAAATGTGATGTTCACAGCTCCATTAGTGATAGTCATGCAATCGTCTCCGTTGACAACGTAGTTATTTTCGAAGAGCTGATTTGTTCCGTGAGCATCAAAACCTGGAGAGGGAATCGGTCTGAGCTGCAGTGGGAAGGGAACAAAGAACTGTACCATCGCTGTGAAGGTATGCATCAAATCTCTAGGCAATGGCAAGGGGAATAAGAAGGAAGACGACTCGCGTATTGAATGGAAAAGACTGGAAAGTGCTCAATCTTCAAAGTGATGAAAGAGTCCTCCACCTACATCGGTATCTGACTTTGCGAGGATTGTATTCCCAAAGACATGCACATTAGATGATCCAGCGGTCTGATAGTTCCACCCAACCGGCTGTGCTCGCAGTCAGAATAGAGGCTGAAATTTATTTCAACTAAGGTTATAGACCTTGTAAATTTTCATATCTCGGATGATTCCTCCGTTGATATTGTGAAACCATATTCCGTGAGGGCGATTGATTTGTTGCATTGCATCCCACCACTTAATGAGGTATAGATGATTGGATGGTGCAGGAAGCAATAAATGAGGCAAATCAACGTACCGCTTGTCCATGTCCATCGATCCAACCCCACTCGGGATCAGTGGTTCCTCTGAGAGTGACGTTGGTTCCCCCAGTAAAAGTCATCCTAGAAGAATGTCAACAAGACGGTAGCCATGGAATGGGGAGCTTACATCGCTCCAGGATATTCCTATGAGCATCGAAGTCCACTCAGTCTCGACGGTCCACCATGAATCTTATCCATACCTTCGCAGCAACGACAGCTATTCTCCAAAATCAATACAACGATCAAAACTCCCCAATCTTGAAACATCCAAGGGCAACCCACATTGTAAAGCTGCAATATTCTCCAAATAGCTCATATTTCCCTCGATCCTGATCTCAACATTCTGCAAGACCGGAAGTTGTATGGCGGTGAAGAAGTTATAGGTGAAGCCTTTCTTGAAAATGATCGTCGAATTCACTGCCAAATTCCGTGTTGTCCCATTCGAAGACGCAAATTCGGCCGCCAGAGTTGCCATATCATCTCCTCCAGATGAATTATGGGGCACGACAAAGGTGGTCCATCCCAATACTTGATCAATACTCAGTAGGGTGAAAGCGAGGAGGGGGATGAGAGTCAACATCGTTCCAAGACACGATGACTCCTTGGAAGTATTAAATCTCCATTCGTTCCATTCCAGATGTCTTCCTTGCTTCTGATTGGACGTTCTTGTCGAGGTTAAAATCGAACATGACCCATGTGATCATGTTCACGACGGACCGGTTCGGACCGGTCTCTTCTCCTTCCCCATTCTTCAGTGCTCCAGCAGTGCATCATCTCACGATGAAAGAATTCTTGCTTCACTTTCCGAACTTATCGCAATCGCGAAAATTTGGAGCCGGATTCACCGGAGATTGGGGCAAATTTTCCATTGGTCAAAATATTATCCGGCCAGTATCCTGAAAACATAGGCTGTTTCCACCGAGTATTGGCCAGTGGCGGAATATTGGCCAGCCATTGCCTTGGATCTAGTACCCCAGTCCAAAATCTCTCTCTTTATAAAATCGTCCCTGTCCGTCCGAAGCCTTAAAAATAAGCATGCCATTCGGAATGCGTGCCACTATTCCCCACAGTCGCCCTCCATCCCTTCTGTCAGATTTACTCACAAGTCTCCGCAGACTCTCCGGTGAATAGCCGTGAATGATCACCCTGTCAGCTCAACTGAGTGCACGGTAAAGACTCCTGGGTTACCCTTGAACATCAACTCAACTCAACTCAACTAAAATTCCAAATAAAGACCGTGAAAATTCTAAAACAAAACAAACAACCAATTGGTTCGACATTTTAACAGAAGAGGATCTTGGGTCGCTAAACTGTTCAGGAAGTCAGCAGACTCAGCACGTCAAAGCCCAACCTGCTGACCTTTACCAACGGACGAGGCGAGATCCTTGTAACCAAATGAGGGCCTCTGTTCCATGGAAGAGTCTACTCTCTCCGCCGCCTGGATACTATTGCACTGGATCCGAGTCCTCGTTTCTAAGTCGCTGGTGTCAGATAAATAATACTCATCATCACCGAAATTAACCGGAAATTCATTTTTATAGGGATTTGACCCGCATTATTCAGAATTCTCAATCGTATGGACAAATATTCCATCTATAACATCCTTGACCCTGAATGCAACACTTGAAGATGAGGTAGCGGCCCTCAGAATTAATACAAAATCAATTTAGATAAATATAGGTATTTTAGCCCTGGTGATGTTCCTGATTGAATTTTTGCGGATATCAACATTTGATATATAGCGACCGACATACGGGAGTACAGCTCCAAAGTTTCAGGGGGGTTGATGGTCCCTACCCCTCTCCATGAATACATTAAACCAGGAAGTAAATTACCTTCTTGCGCAACCATCAATTTAAAGGCGGATTGTCACATCATGTAGGACACAATTGAACTTATTTTGTCCTGAATACATTGAGGAATATCTATTCATCACTAACAGATACATTATACACCGAGACTGTCAGTATGCCTGAGGGTTAGGCGTATTTTGGAATTTCCGGTTACTTATGGTGACGACGAGTACTGTTGCTCGCAGTAAACATTTAGTTTATCTAGATGATCACACATAGCATACTGGAAACCCATCGAGATCGCTCACAAGCACGCGGAGGAAATCTGACCCAGGATGTCTCGCCATCTGGGTTCTGGACGGTTCCCTACTCTCAAAATAGACACTTCTGGACTTGAACTGCACACTTAAAATGTAAATATTCAGCTCGACTGACAACGCCGCCGAAAGTGGTGAGTCCGGCTGCAAAAAGAACAATGCTGAAAATGCGGGTGAAACAAAGGATTCTAACCAGCTGAATATGTTTCCAGAAATGCTTGACTAGTTTGGATTCTAGTCGTTGTTGAATGTCACAAGAGTAACTTGAACGCAATAGGAAATTGCAATATGTTTTCTCTTCCCATTGTTATATGATTAGCTTACCGACACCAGAATGAGTGTAAGTTGTACACTCATGGTCAGCGGTAAGCGGCACTATCTTCTTCAACACACGCGAGGTACGAGCGTCGTATGTTTTGAAGGGCCTGTCTAGGAGAGACTGTCTTCCACCCAGTCTAATCAGCAAGCCAACGGGCCCCCGGGGAGCGCAGAGGAAAACCTTGATTTGGCGACTTCTCATATTTATGTCATTTTACGAACGAGAATTTTGATTCAGCATCTAACAGTACTAATACTGTAATACACTGGATTGTGCGGCGAATGGGCTCGAAAGGAGGGTTCAGAGTACGTCGGCCTTCATAACAAACCACAGCTCCCTCCGACGGACAAACTGTTCCAGCTTTGCACAGACCTCGGCGCAAAGCTCCCGCTCGTGGCCCGGCAGCCACAAGAGGTCGCTCCGAAACCTACGACTAGGACTCAGCCGCGAGACAATGAATTCGAGATACGTATGTTCGTCGAAGTGGAGGAGCGTGCCAAGCACGAGCGACTTCAAAGCGGGGACTAAGCACCCAGGTTCGGGGGTGTAAATCAGGCGCCGAAGGAGCTCGCTGGAGATTAACGTCGGACCGGCTTCGCCATCGTCGTCGACAAGAGTCAGTCTTTCGAGCGCTCGGAGTACCGAAAGGACTTCGAGCAGCTCTATTTCGGGAATCTTGACGACGTTCAATTGGAGTGCCGTAAGATTCGTAGAGAATGAGGACCGAGATGCAAAGGAGAGGAATTCGTGGTGAGGCCAAGCGAGGTCCGGCGCCCCGATACCGGAAAAAAGACAAAGCTCGAACATGTGTGGAAAGGTGATGTGTTTCATGATTTCGCTGAAGACCTGGGCGCTGTCTCCTGGGTCGGGACATGTGAAGTGCAGCGAAAGGCTGGCCACATTGCTTGTGATCTGTATCAGATCGAGGGGAACAGATACTTCGAACTCGAGGTCCAAGTTAACCTCCGTCCCGATCGAGAGACGAGTCATGGTGTGCCAGAGATCTGGGAGATCTTCCGGAATGCCATAGACATATTCGAAGGTCTTCAGCTGCACCCAGGGCAGAGCTGAAGGGAGTTCTTCGGCGGGGAGTTCGCAGCTTATGGCCTCGAGTTTCGGAGCAGTGGCGAACAGGTCGAGATCTCGGCCAGCGGTCCCATATATATATAGATGCTGAAGGAGGGGGAGATTGTCTTTCACTCCGCGAAGGATGTGGACGGATGACGGAGGCAAGGAAAGACAGACATTGCGCCAGCGACGGGAATGCTGGCCCAGAAGTTCCAACACAGTTGGGTCCGGCTCTCCACCGACCATAATAGTCAGGGGGGAGGTTCCGCTTCGCTGGAGTGAGAGTCCAACGAAATTTCGAGTTTGATCAGGGGTACATCCGACATGACTCTCTACCACGATTGTAGACCAAAGTGCGGTTGTCCCCATCGCGATGCCATGCCAGTACGAGCAAACTTGTGCTGAATGCAGTATATCTGCATTTCGGAGGCGGTCGAGGGCTGCGCTTTGGGAGGGGGATCCTGGAAAGGGCGGGCATAAATGGAAGAAAATGTTGATCAACAACTCCGCTGGAAGAAGATAGATAGGGGGCAAACTGCTGATACATCCCTCCACGTAGGCCTCGGTACCGTTGTCAGAGCTCGGCTCAGAGACAGTTTGAGCGAGATCCGCCTGTAGTCCCCCGATTTCTGGCTGCACCCTCTGTGGCGCATTCGGAAGGATACGAGAGAAAGAGACATCAGGGTTCTGTTCCATTGAGTGGCCTCAGAGTTTCCGGGAAGTTGATTCGAGCAAGATTCTGGAATCGGTGACGGAGGCAGAAAGCGAAAGGCGATGTCACAGCGTGACGGGGTGCACACGTGCCGTGCGCGACGCGATTCGCAGCGCCAAGCACGACCACACATGTACAGAGTTCCAAGCGCGCTGGTCATGAGGGCTTTGATGTGAGGAGCTGCTATCAAATACAATCTGATATTGTGGAGATGATATTCTTCGGTGCTCTGAGTACAGGGTAATGAGCTTCGAGCGGATGGCCAGATCTCCGAAGAACTGGCATCAATATTGGTCGTGGAGCTGAAAAAGAAAGATCAAGTGGTTGCTGTCACGCAAAGAAACACGGTTCTTCTTGTGCGCCAGACCTGCGATACCGGAATGAATGAGCTACTCGGCAGATTTCAATGCGGAAATTCGTCAGTCCAACGAATAGCCGTAATGGCAATAATCATAGTTCTAGGCTCTATTAGTATCGGCATGGGACAAAAAATACGTAGAAGACGGCAGCGGTCAGAACCGCTGCTGTTCAAACAAATCTTCCGCTTCACGCTCACCAAGGAAGGCTACATCGAGTCCTTCACGCGCCAACATCCCCACAGCCCGCGCAAGGTCGTCCGGCGGCCCATCACAGTATAGCCGGACAACGTAAAGTCTGGACTGAGAGATTGGCACTAAACGAGATTGGACCATAGCCAGCAAGGAGTCCGCGCAGCCCGCCAAGGGACTGATGCGACCTCCGATTCCAAAGGAGAAGGAAACAAGTCTGGGGCAAACAATAGGTTTAGAGGATGCTACGGTCAGGGCATCGAAAAGGTGTGACGGGGGTGTCCGCTCGACCGTATCGGCGCGGATGTGGAGGTCGGTGAGGGTCGAAAGACTTGGCAGAGCAAGGCTCACGGCGGGGATGGTGCAGCCTAGTAAAACCAGTTTCGTCAACTGGCAAGAGGACCGTTCGACGAAGGGAAGTATGGTGCCGATGGAGAAATCCTCCACAAATAGATCCTCCAGAAACGGAGCGTCAAGGAGGTCTAAAAACGAAGCCTGGCGGATGTAGAGGCGGCGGAGGGCAGGAAGAACGACCAGCTCGTGTCCAGCTGGTTGGACTGTGTTACTGAAGCTGAGACTGCACTGCACTAAACCGGGGGCAGCTTGCAAAATCTCAAGTTGTCGCTCGGCCCGGTAAGTCCCGCGATAGTGCGTTATTTGGTACCATGGGAGCACGAGAGTAGGCGAGGGCTGCCGAAGACGAGAGTCGGTGAGTATAACTTTACGCAAGTTCGGCGCTGTTGAAAAGAAATCCGACGGCGCTGAGGACCAATAGCCGCGGGGATCAATCAATTCCAACATCTCCAGGCCAGAAAGACGGCCTTGGGTGACAGAGAACAGACTGAGAACGGAGTTGAGACCTGAGGCCTTCACGACCAGAGCTCTCCATCGATCGCTCGTGAGGGCCACTGAATCCTGTAGCCCGAGATCGCCGTTGCACTCAAGCACAACATCGAGCGGTTGACTCCCAGATCGCAGGAGCTGGGACTCCATCATAGAACGCGGATAAATGTTGGCGAATTGCGAAGGATGTGGAGGATCAACAACGTGGATGGAGGACCAAAGCAGCGGATAGGAGAGCGCCACCGCTCTCCAGAACCTGCAGATATGACCGAGATGCCAGGGAGCCTGCTGGACGCTGCCACCATTCGCATGTTTGGTGCCTGTGGGCGCGCGCCTGGTGAACGGCAGCGTCATGGAAAATATCGCGCAAATCAACTCTGGTGGCACGCGACGAATGGGAGATAGGACCGCTCTATGTCTCCGCAGATCCTCCGCCATTTCTTCTCTCTGTCGGACGAGCTGCGTGAGCGTCGCATGCAAGGTGTCGATTTGCGCATCCAACGCGTCCAGTCCATCCTGCACATTTCCGAGGAAATGGCGAATTCCAGGTACTTCTTGATCAAGAGGGATATCGTTGCTGGTGAGGAGGTGGGTAAAGGCCTCTGAAGAGGCGGCTACCACCACTCGGGCAGCAGGAGTCGGAGATAATGGTTCGGGCGGTGCTCCGCATTTCCAGCACCGGAGGTGCATGGGGGATCTAGCGAAGTTCAGTGAAATGACTCTTGTAGGCGAACTAAGGCGTACTCAGGCGGGACTTGCTCGCGGGCGGCCAAGGCGCAAATCTCAGTCTGTGTCGGGACGATGATTGTTGCCGGCGGGAGGGAGAGATAAGGAAAACCAGATGCAAACACACGATATGATGTGTACACGCGGGAGGTCCCATTCAGTGAATCCACTGCGAGATCCGAGGCGCGAGTAGGACGTGATTTGGACGTGACGCGACGCGTCTGACGTGCGTCACGGTTGTTCCGAGGGGTTGCGACTGCGACGAGAGTGAGCGGGGGCGCACATGGGGTAAAGCACCGAAATTCGCGGAGCAACCGCCTCAGAGATCCTGAGATCTCCGCACACAAAGCTACACACAAGGGCGAATGTTGATTCCGTTCCGCACAACTTCCGTGTTTCAGCCAAGTTTCAGCTAATATTATAATCTCGCGCTGCAATGATTGAATGAACGAGCATCAGCTGTCGGGATAGAGTATGCTCCAGAAGGAAACTTGCTTAATCTGAACCTGCGCTTCGTTCCCTGTTCTCGGTGGAGTCTGTGTCAACTGCCACTAGTAATCGACGATCATCAGCCCCGGATTCGCTCAAGATTCGCTGGCCTGGAGTTCTTGAACGCCCACCCCCAATCTGTGAAGTCAATACCGCATTCAAATTTAATGAAACTGGATGCGGTTCGGAGAATCTCGATGCCCGAGCCCAAGCTTTAGTCAAGTGCATGAGCTGCCCAAACGGTGAAAACAGTGTGAAGATTATGACGGGAGAGAAAAAAAATAGTTCACGTGATAAAGACGCGCCTCACAACGGGTGCACACATGCACAAACAACGGTCCAACCACGGAATTATCAAGGGGATATGGCATCACAAAATTGGAGCATGTTACGGGCGTCCATCCGATGGCATACGAGCGACATCGTTTATATCCTGCCTGGATCTTACTTTTTAGATCCTCTTCTGGTGACTCAATAAATAACAGAGAATTGGAATTCATTTATGAGCTGGAAACTCCAAACACGCTCACCTCACCTCATCAAGGTCAAAGGTATTACCAAGTTCTAGTATTACCAAGTTCTAGAACAAAGACAGAAGGCTCGGTAGCGGAGGGTCCGCATCTGCTTACAATTGGCTTGTAACACGAACAGTTCATGCAGAAGAAGCCTGTTCGACTCAGGCCCGAGCCATCATCTAGGGCCGTGTTGTTGTTCTTGCTTTCCGTTGGGGTCACACGGTAAAATTAGTTTTTTAAGTGCATCTCAAAATGTTTCCGAAATCAGTAGTTTACGTAGCAGAATCAGCAGAGCTGAAAACGTACCTGAAATAATAGGTTTCAGAAACCATTTCAGCTGCAGTTGCTGAAACAATAAGTTTCAGATAGCCTGAAAGCAGAAAAAGAAGCGCTTTCAGAACAGCTGAAGCGTATTGTTTAGGTAAGTCAGCTGAAATGGTGACCAAAACCTATTGTTTCAGATACAGATTATTCCTTGCTTATTTACTTGCCAATTCTTTCAGTTTTGGAAATGTTTTGAGGTGCTCTGAGGCATCTCATTTTCCGGTGTGGGTCCAATAATTCCCTTACTTTAGCAAGTTTAAAGTAAGGAAATAAGCCTCGGTAGCGGAGGTCACACTTTGGTTAGAATATGACACTTCATGGCAGATACGAGGAACTCCAAGGCGGGAATGAGGCATGTTGTCTCGGGGGTATAAACCAGATGGCGCAGGAGGTCGTTGGAGATCAATGCGGGTCCAGCGCCGGATCCAGAGTCGTCATCGAATATGGTGAGTTTTTCGAGCACCCGAAGCACGGAAAGGACTTCGAGTAGCTCGACTTCCGGGATTTTGATCATATTTAATTGGAGGATGGTGAGATTCGTGGGGAATGAGGATCGCGACGCCAATGAGAGAAACTCTTGGTGGGGCCAATCGGGAGGCGGCGCCCCGAAACCGGAAAAAAGGCAGAGCTCGAACAGGTGTGGAAAAGTGACGTGTTTCATGATTTCGCTGAGGACCTGGCGGCTAAGGCCTGGGTCAGGGCATGTGAAATGCATCTCAACGCTGTCTAAATTAGTTGTTATTGGGACCAGAGCGAGGGGCACGGATGCTTCGAACTCGAAGTCCAGGAGAGCTTCCGTCCCAATCGACAAGCGAGTCAAGGCTGCCCAGAGATTTGGGAGATCCTCGGGAATGCCATAGAAATATTCAAAGGTCGTCAGCTGCCCCCACGGCAGTGCTGAAGGGATTTCTCTCGCGCTCATTCCACAGGTAAGGGTCCGTAATTGCGGAGCAACCTCGAACAAGTCAAGTTCTCGACCGGCGGACCCATACAAATGAATGTGTTCGAGAAGTGGCAGGTTACTCTTCACTCCGCGAAGGATCTGGACGAAGGGTGGAGGTAATAGAAGACGAACATCGCGCCAGCGACGGGAATGTTGTCCGAGTAGCTCCAGGGCGCATCGTGCAATCGGGGTCGAGCCGTCAGCGGCGCCAACGAGCTCTATCGCCAGGGGAGATTTCCCACTCCGCTGGAGCGCAAGAGAAATGAGACTTTGAATTTGTTCGGCACTGCAGTCTACTTTGTCGTGAACCACGATCGAGGACCAGAGTGCCGTTGTGCCCATCGCGACTATTCGCCAATAGTAACAAACTTGGGCCGAATGAAGAACATCTACATTTCGGAGGAGGTCCAAGGCAGTTTCTTTGGTGGGGAATGCTGGAAATGGTGGGACAAAATACAAGAATATTTCGACCAACACCTCGGCTGGAAGGCGACGGATGGGGGAGAAGAGACTACGACATCCCAGCGCATAGCCCTGGAAGAACGCGCGCTCAGAGACGGTTTGAGCGAGAGCCTCCTGTAGCTTGGCCGCTTCTAACCGCTCGATTTCTGCATCGTACCGGGCGAGCTCCGCCGCTGAGGATGCTATGGCGGATCGAAAATGCGATGTCTCAAGGGGGATACAGCTGGATCGCAGGACTTCGCGGAGCTGGGAGACCTGTGTTGTACTCGGAAGGAGGGTGGAAAACGGGAGTTCAGGTTGGCTTTTCATCGAGCTGGCCAAGCGTCGACCCGGCGTCTTGTGGGTAAAGAGATGACCTGTCACCGGGTGACAATCAGTGATATTTCCTCACGTGTAGCACGCGAAGCTATGCGCGACGCCAAGCACGACCACACAGTCATCCCGCTTGACTTGATGCGAGCATTGCTGTCGAGAGAAAAATAATTCTGACATTGGCCCGAACTGAGAGGTAACAGCCCAATACCTGGGATCCTTTATATCTTTTGTACGGACTTGATAATGCTTCTCGAATCTTCCTTGGAATTTTTGATTTAGCTTGAGTACAAGCACGAAATTCGACATCTAATTTAACAAGCATCGTGGACGCCAGGCTTATTGCATATCCGTACCACGTGGTAATGTTCAACTCCCCAAATGATCCCCAGGACTACGCCATGATCACATTCGTACACGCGTGCTCAGAGGACCGCTAGAAAATAGCTAGCACCTTGAGAGAAAACCCAGACATTTGAGATCTGTCCTAGCGATTGCGGAAAGATAAGTCAAGATTAAAGCAAGAGGCTCACGGCGTGCCGCTCCGACGGCCAGAAATGTGCAAATCTGATCGCAGATTGTCCAAATGCAGAGAGGCGAATCCCAGGTACCCAGGAATTATTGTCTTGGGCAGGAGAATATAGCAGCCCGCAGTGCGCATTGTGAACGTAAATCTTATCACAGCAGAGGCTGTAGCAACGAGAGTCTTTAGATTATCTGGGCAAGAGGTCCACAAAAAAGACTTGAAACTTGATGCTGTCAGAGGCAAGGAACATGCGCACAAAAGCAAAGGAAGACAAAAGAACGAAGCGGCGGATATGCTCTTGTTGGGGTGAATTTCATGGCGAGTGACGTTCAATAATGCTCCGATGCCATGCAAGGGTTGTGCAATTAGTAGCTAATTAATAAGAATAATTTCATCAATTTATGAGCAGCTTCAGCCCAAGAAGCAAATCTGTATGGAACTGTCGATAGACAAATGCTCAGTACTCCCTCCACTTCTCCATCGCGTTCGCCCCCCTGCGAGCCGTCAAGATCACCACGTTCAATCCCTCATCTGCAAAACTCCGCAGGCGGTTCCACTGCGCTTTCATTCGCGCGCGCCCGACAAAAACAGCCACGGAGCGAAGCTGGCTATGGAGTGGCTCACTGGCAGAAGGGCGCAAGCACCACCGTGACTCCACCATGTCGACGAACGCGGCGGTGTCCAGATAGTTGTTTCGATCGCCCCAGGAAAGGGAGGTGAGGTTCGGACAGAGCGGTGAAAGCTGGGGACGGATCTCTAGTACGGAGATGAGCTCGTTCAGCGCGGGTGGAGGCCCGAGGAGATCTACGCGCAAGTCCGTGATCGAGGTAGTATTCTGCAGGATAAGAATGATGTCCGAGGCAGCGGCGTCGCACATGAACAGCGTTAGCCACGTCGATACACAGGCGGAGCTGTGCAAGAATGGGAGGAGATGGGCGATGGTGCCACGAACATAGAGATCCTGCACCAGCGGAGCCACTAGGCAATCCAGAAATACGTCCGCCGTGGTGACGAGACGGCGTAAACGCGGTAGGGTCAGGGTGTCGCCCTCCCAGGCGGTCTTTGGCGAAAAACCGTATCCAAAGTCGATGTCGCATTCAATGAGTGTGTTTGCAGAAGCGGAGATATTTCTGAAATGGGGGGATTGGTGGAAATACGTGGCTTTGTAGCTTGTGAGCTGCGCCCACGGAAGCTGGATAGATAGCTCTCCAAGGTCGCTGAGGACAACCTTGCGGAGGTTCGGGGCAGCCTTGAAGAAATCGAAGTTCTTGAGGTGGAAAACATCGAGCCCACTTAACCGTAGTTTTTTGAGGAGAGGCAGGGGCCCCAAAGCATCGAATGCTTTTAGGCCAGGCCAGGTCCCTGCGAAATAGAGCTGAATGGTTCGCCACCGCCCGCAGTGCCGGACCAGCGTGGTAAGAAAGGGGTGGAAAGAGTTATATGTAAACCTGATGAACACGTCCAACGGCGCATTTCCAGAGCGCACAAGCTGGATTTCGAGTAGGGCAATCTCGCGCGGGGTCATCGCGGCTCCGAGGACAATCGATGTCCACAAGGTCGGCAACGACAAAGCGATGGCGCGCCATTCCCGGCAGACTTGTCCGAAGATCCACGGACCACCTAGAGTCCAAAGCCCAGTCGAGACTCGAGGACCGATCACAGGGACGGGGGAGGACTTCGCTGTTGGCGCGGGAAGAGCTGTTATAAAGATATGGGAAAGGATTTCCGGGGGAAGATTGTCAATTGGCGAGGGTGCGCTGGGCAGCGTAGCCTCTTTAGCGATGGCGGCGCTTTGGAGATGGCGGCGCTTTGGAGATTGACGCGCGGTATAATGTCCGGGGGTGGATTTCCGAGCGGCGTTTGCAAGCCGTCAATGGGTTCAAGCTCTAAGGACTGGCGAGTGCATCTGCGCACTTGGGTGTCGAGGGGGGCAGACATGAGTCAGTGAGGCTGTGGTTTACGACAACACGTTGAGGACACGTGGTGATTGTTCTTGGACGCGTCGTGCCACGCTTGAGTATACACGAAAAAAAAAAAAAAAAAAACGGATTGCTTCACTAGGAAGCGCCGACTCCGTCGGCATATACCTTACTTGCACAAATTCATGAGACCGAGGGCACGAATATTGTTTTCTGCATTTTGTGCACTGGGCCGTCGCCCGCTCCTGCTTGCGCTCGTTGCAAATCCCAGCTTCTATTTCTCTTAGGCGTTGCCAGCTCCTGCTTGCGCCCATTGCGAGATCCAGCTTCTTTTGAAAATCAGACGTGTATTTATTTTGGCGTCACCAGCTTCTGCTTGCGCCGATTGGAGGCTTCGACTTCCGGAGAGGATGGATTTGAGGCACAAAATAGTCATCTGGAACATAACGTATTTTGAATCTGCTCTGCTGGACTCTGCATTTAGGGTAAGGCGTACGTTGAGAGTCAGACTCTGTTTAGTCAAGTACTGACAGTTTTGGGGTTGAGGAATGGGACGTAAATCAGGTTAAAGTTGACATCCAGGCCAAGTCTAGGCTCTCAGGAGATTCAGGATCACCGAGTGCGACGAAAACTGAGTCAATTATGAGGGTAGAGAGACTAAGGCCGACTCTGTCAGCAAAAAGCATGCTTGCAAGATAAAACTAAGAGACCAGTTCAATTGCGCGCTGAGTTTCGCTCACGGCTTCGACAGAAGACGTAAATTTGAGTCAGACTTTAGTCAGAGTTAACAAACAAATTGAGTTTGGACCAAGTCTGGGCCTCGGGGAATTTAGGATCATCGGGAGGATGAAAAAGTGAGCCAATTATGAGATAATGAGGGTGGAGAGACCTTGACAAGCAAGGTAACATTTTGCCGAAGAGGTTCGGAATCTGCATGTGAAGCTGACATAGGGAGCTCCTGTATCAAAGGTAAAGCAGTTTAATTTTGTGTCAAAATTGGGGCTGCAGCGAGGTTATCGAAAAAGTATGAAACCGGCGCACTCTTAAATGTACCTTAGTTCAAATTTCTGTCGGAGAAATATGTAAAGTGGTTCAAAAAGCAGTGCCACATTTTCACCGAATATCGCGGTGGACGCGCTTCCGGGTCGAAACATTAAATTTTAATGGTGTGAATTAGGTCGTCGGTATTCAGATTGCGTTCTTAGAAATAGGTTGATCAGCAGCATTGCAGCAGCTTAGAACAGCACTAGACTACAGGCTTAAAAACCTCCACAACAAACCACAGCTCCCTTTGACGGACCAACTGCCCCAGCTTCGCCATCACCTCCGCGCAAAGCTCACGCTCGTAACCCGGCAACCACAAGATGTGGCTTCTAAACCTGCGAGTCGGTCTCAGCCGTGAGATGATAAGATCGAGATATGTGTGTTCGTCGAATTGGAGGAGCGTGCCGAACACGAGGGACTGTAACGCAGGAACTAGGCACGTTGGCTTAGAATTATAAAGGAGGCGACGAAAGAGCTCGTTTGAGATCGACGTCGGACCGGCTTCGGAGTCGTCGTCAACAATGGTCAGTTTTTCGACCGTTCGGAGCACCGAAAGGACATCGAGCAGCTCGCCTTCGGAGATTTTGATGATATTTAATTGGAGTACGGTGAGGGTCGTGGAGAATGAGGATCTCGACGCCAATGAGAGGAAATCGTGGTGGGGCCACTCGACAGGCGGGGCCTCAATACCGGAAAACAGGTAAAGCTCGGACATGTGTGGAAAAGTGATGTGTTTCGTGATGTCGCTGAGCACCTGGCGACTATAGCCTGCGTTGGGGCAGTTGAGATGCACCTCGAAGCTGGCCAGATTACTTGTGGTCTGCACTAGATCGAGGGGAACGGAGGCTTCAAACCCAAGGTGGAGGCTAACCTCAGTCCCCATCGAAAAGCGAGCCAAAAACTCCCAGAGATCTGGGAGATCCTCTGGACTGCCGTACAAATGTTCAAACGTCTTTGGCTGCCCCCACGGCAGTGATGAAGGGATTTCTGTGGCAGGCACTTCGCAGGTTGTGGCCTTTAGTTTTGGAGCAGTGGCGAACAGGTCGAGCTCTCGCCCGGCGGTGTTATATATATACAGTGTGAGATTCGGACAAGCACGTGATAGATTTAAATAATGTTCATTTACAAGGGCTTGCTCTGCTGCAATCCCGACAGAGTACCTACGAACATGTACGCTACTTATATACTTATTACAGATGGTCCGTGCACTCAGTGAGTCATGTTAGAGTCAACCTGAGTCATAGAACTGACTCGGACTTTGTACCTGACTCATATTCCAACACACCCCCTCAAACTCCAGAGTCAACAAAATCAAGTCAAGAATGAATGAAGGAATAAATAAAATTATGCACCCCCTCAAGCCTAAATCACCACTCGTAGTCGTCATCGGATCCCAAATCAATTGCAGTGTTAGCCACAACTTTTTCGGTCTTCTTCTCGTCGGTTTTCTTCTCGGGGCACTCATTTGCAAAGTGTCCTTTCTTCTGGCAGTTAAAACAGGTGATGAACGCGAGTCTGCGTTTCACATCAGCAGCGAAGGCGACACTCCGGGTGTCCGGCTCGGCCTTGATTACCGAAGTCGAAGTCGTCCCAAGTTGGCGTGCTTCTTCGTTAAGAAGTCGGGTAATAACATATTCGAGGGTTAGGTTAGCGGGGGGAGTTGAATCCAGCGAAACCACAAAATTGTCGTAGGATGGCGGGAGACCACCGGTAAGGACCAAAATAATGTCCTCGTCGTCAACCGTGACTCCAATATCATTCAGTTGATTGGCGAGGCGGCGCGCCTCGGAAATGAAGGCTTGAACACCAAGTTCACCCTTCTCAAGTTTCCAGAATTTGCGCCGCACAGTGAGTCGTGTCGCCATCCCGCGTGCCTGATGCATGGCAGCAAGATTATCCCAGACGACCTTCGGATCGTCGTCATCGATGAACGGAAGTTGGGATGGTTCAACATGGAGAATGATCTCCGTGCACGCCTCGGCTTGGCGTTTACGGAACGCTCGGACAGCCTTGGTGTTCGGGGAGTCGTTTGGAAGTGTCTCGTCTCCGGAGACAACATCCCATAAGCCCTTGCGGACCAACAGCGCCTTCTCCAGCTTCTTCCATGTCCCATGGTTGGAGTCGTTGAGCTTGTCAAAGCCCGAGTTGGTATCATTACCCATGATGGCAGCGGATCAAAAAGTTGGTAATGGGGAAATAAATGTGATTGTCGGCGAGATTCGGCCCTCGTAGCGATACAATAAACGACGAAGGAATTCGGCCTCCTCGAGGGCAGTGGAATCAAACAAGAAGGAATTCGGCCTCCTCACGGGCGGTCAATCAAATAACAAGGAATTCAGCCTCCTTGAAGGCAGTCTTCGGTCGAGTACGCCTGCCAACCGTGACAGGTTCACGCACTGACAAGGTTACGCAGAGTGGATTCGGCCCCACAAGAGCAGGTGTGTGTCGGGATTGTGTGAGATTCGGACAAGCACGTGATAGATTTAAATAATGTTCATTTACAAGGGCTTGCTCTGCTGCAATCCCAACAGAGTACCTACGAACATCTACGCTACTTATATACTTATTACAGATGGTCCGTGCACTCAGTGAGTCATGTTAGAGTCAACCTGAGTCATAGAACTGACTCGGAGTTTGCACCTGACTCATATTCCAACATACAGGCGCTCAAGGAGCGGAAGGTTGCCCTTCACGGCGCGGAAGATTTGGACGGAGGATGGAGGGAATGAAAGAGAGACGTTGCGCCAACGACGGGAATGCTGGACCAGCAGTTCGAGCACAGATTGTCCAACTGGTTCAGAGTCCGAGTCCTCATCGACCATTGTTTGTATTGCAAGGGGCGAGTCTCCGCTTCGTTGGAGCAAGAGACGAACGAGATGTAGGGTTTGATCAGGAGTGCACTCCAAATCGCTGCGAACTATGATCGAGGACCAAAGTGCCCCTGTGCCCATCGTGATTCTTCGCCAATATGATCAAACTTGGGCCGAATGAAGAACATCGAAATTCTGGAGGAGCTTCAATGCGTCTTCTTTGGAGGTGAATACTGGAAAGGGCGGGAGGAAACATAAGAATATTTGGATCAACAACTCCGCTGGGAGACGACGGATGGGGGAAAAAATACTGCGGCATCCCTCGACATAGGCCTGGATGACCGCACGCTCGGAAACTGTTTGAGCGAGGGGACTATGTAAGCTCTCGCTTTCCGTCTGGTTCCTGTCAATTTCTTCGTCGTATGCATAGGGGAGAAGGCTATGACGGATCGAAAATGCGATGTATCAGGGGGGATACAGTAGGATCGCAAGACTTCACGGAGCTGGGAGACCTGTGTCGCATTCGGAGGGAAGGCGGATTGGCCGTGGGTTCCAGATTAGTTTTTCCATCCGCGGCTTGCTGTGGAAGATAAGAGCAGAGACGTGCTGTGACAACGCGACAATCAGATTTAATCGTGATGGCACACGGCGGACAAACGCCTATAAACGCCCACATCCAAATACGGCAGGTTTCTTTGGCAATTGCACAACACCTAAAGCTATCGAGGGAAGTTTGCGTTCCGTGAAATCTTGCTTGGCATTCGTCCAACCTCCTGACTCTAAAGCGCGACGTGATGTCACTCCCAACAATCAAAGCCACATTTAAATACTGCAGCAAGTTGTATGAGCGAAACAGACTTTGAAGCGCGACTGAAACGATGCGGTTGAAACGAAAAATGGTCAGTGCGTTGTGCGTTCCTCGTGAAACGAACCCACATTTTTCTGTCCTTTTTCAAGCATTTCGGTAAACTCGAGTGGGTGTAACGGAAATTTTGACGTCCTGTTATGTGTTACACCGGGCAAGGGATAATTCAGTGGTTATAAGTCGTGTTTCGCCGCATTTCCCGAGTTCATCATTGGCTCCTGCTCAGAAATCCGAAGTGCAGGCGGAAAAATAGTATGTAGTGGAGACTCAAAAGTGACGGTCCTTTTAACTTACCGATGTATTGCCCTGGTGGGTTTATCCGGTATCTCAGTCGCAGAAATAATTGTTGGACATCTTGCAGAAAATCAATTATCGAGGCAAGATCGCTGAGGTTGACGACTGAAGCAGACATGGTCGAGTTAGTACCATGGGTTGACGAAGAATTAGGATATCAGCTGCTAGGTGTACCAAGTGGGAGAAATTGCTCAATGAGGGGTAGCTCTCCTCACGACTCCTGATACGTAATGTCAAAACTAATCTGCCGACAAGCTGAACTATGAGCTAGCCCCATCAACGTGAACTCCCAGTGGCGCGGACCTTAAAATGATGAGGGGGATGAAAATAGCACAAGGATCTCACGCACAGCTCCCCTTCCACGCACACCAGGCAAATTCAGCGCACCTTGAAGAGTGGCCGAGTCCAATAGTATCGGTATCCGTTTCGCCTGCACGGGCTGCACAGAACCTTGACATTTCCGGTACAGTTTCTGGGCTAATTTAATCCTGATGGATAGCCTTCATTCAATATTAGTAGTCGTGTTGATGTAGTACGAGATATACCCGAGTCTTATGCAGCTTGCCGCGGACTCGTGGCTTCCTGGTTCGTGCAAGGTAAGTCGGCGGACGGATTCAGGCGTACGAGAACGGGGAGGACACACGGTTAAATGGCCGGTCTAACAAGCATGTATTAGTAGTAGTACTCCGATTGTGGATGTATTGAATGAAAAGAGGGGAAAACGCCCAAGGATCGCCGCGCCGAGATGATCTGAGTCCGCGGAAAACGTATCCTATTCGAGACGGGGTCAAAGGCACCTCAAAATAAAATTCGACACAATTTAAAGAGCCTGGACGGCAGGATGTAAGGTGGCGACGAATCCAGAGTACTTTCAGGAATTTGCATGCTTAGATGGCCCGGCGAATAGGCGCGATGCTTTCGAATTGGCATCGATTCATGATGAGACACAAATTGATCGATATAAGAAAAAACTGGAGCGGCGTAACACGCGGTTCCGGCCCACTAAATAAACATGAGCGTATTTAAAGAAAATCACCTTCTCAAAAACATTGATTTTCAACCCACTTCTCCCCCTCGCGCCGACCGAGGAAAGCGACGTCGAATCCTTCCCCCGTCAGCAGTTTAACTCCCTGCGCTAGCTCGTCCGGTGGGGCATCGACCTGCCAATATAGGCGAACGCAGGACAGCCTCGATTGGGAAATTGGTGGGGAACGTGATTGGACCATACCGACGAATGCGTCGGCGCAGCCAGCGAAGGTGCTGATCCCGCCTTTGATTCCGAACGAGAAGGAGGTAAGTCGGGGGCAGAGAGGATCTTGCGAAGCCGATATGGTCATGGCGGCGAACAGATGCGATGGTGATATCTGCTCCGCTGGATCGTAGGTTCGAATGTGGAAATCCGTCAGAGTCGGAATACTCCGCAAGGCGGAGGCGGCGGCGGAGATCGTGCAGTCCAGTAAAACCAGTTTCGTCAACTGGCAAGAGGACCGCTCGACGAAAGGAAGGATGGTGTCGATCGAAAAATCCTCGACAAACAGCTCCTCCAGCAACGGGGCGTTAAGGAGGTTCAAAAACAAAGCCTGCCGGAGGTAGAGACGGCGGAGGACAGGAAGAATGATTATCTCCTGTCCAGCGGGACGCACGGTGTTACTGAAGCTGAGACTGCACTGCACCAAACAGGGGGCGGCTCGCAAAATCTCGAGTTGTCGTTCAGCCTTGTACGTCCCGCGATAGTGCGTTATTTGGTGCCATGGGAGCACGAGGGGAGGTGAGTGCTGCCGAAGACGAGCGTCGGTGAGAATAACCGCGCGCAAACTTGGGGCTGCCAAAAATATGTTTGACGGTGCGGAGGACCAATTGACAGTGTCGTCAATCAAATCCAACATCTCTAGGACGGAAAGATGACCTTGGGCGACAGATAGCAGGCCAAGGGCGATGCCGAGACCTGCTACCCTGACGCTCAAGGTTCTCCATCGATCACTGGCGAGAACCACTGAACCCTCGAGGCCGAGGTCGCCGTGGCATTCGAGCACAACATCAAGTGGGCGACTCCCCGAGCGCTGGAGTTGAGTCTCGAGCATAGGTTGTGGATAAATGTCGCGGAATCGCAAAGGGCGCGGGGGATGAACGATGTGGATGGAGGACCAGAGATGAGGGTAAGCGAGGGCTGTCTCTCTCCATTTCCTGCAGACCTGCCCAAGATGCCATGGAGCCTGGGTGACGAGGTCACCATTCGCACGTCCCTGCACGCGTCTGGTAAACGGAAGTGCCATCCAAAATATAGCGCAAAGCAACTCGGGTGGAACGCGGCGAACAGGAGACAGGACAGCTTTATGTTTGTGCACATCTTCCGCCATCTCGTCGCGCCGTCGCACGAGCTGCGCAAGTGTCGCATGCAAGCTGTCGATTTGGGAATCCAAAGCGTCCAGCCGATCCTGTGAATTGGCGATGATATGGTGGATTTCGGGTACTTCTCGATCAAGAGGGACGTCGTTGCTGTTGATGAGGTGGGTGAAAGCCGCTGAAGACACGTCAACCACTTGGGCAACAGGTAGCGACGATATCTCTTCGGGAAGTGCTCCGCATTTCCAGCACCGTCCTGGCATGATAAGTCTAAAGAATTTGAACAAAAGAACTCCAGTAGATGAGCTCAGACGCACTCGTAGGCAAGACTTGCGGGGGGTCAAAGGGCGCAAATATGTGGTGGGGGCGATGATTGTCGGGAAGAACCTTCCAGAGATGTCAATAACGCCACATGATGCAGGTATGACATGATGCCAGGAGAGTCCTATTCGATGATTCATTCAGTGAACCCACTACGAGATCCGAGATACGAGAAGGAGGGAACGTGGATGTGACGTGACGCGACGCGTCTAATGTGTGACACGGTTGTTCCCGAGGGCCAGTCCAAGTTCAAATATCGACTCGTTCCCGGGAAACTGACATGGCGTGCACATTTTATTGCAGAAATTCCCTTCACGTTTCCATATTCCTGTCCAAGACTCATGCATAAAATTCTGCCGGGGACAGGGATCTTTTGGGTGAGATCCTCTCATATTGCGCCATACAACTGTGATAGCAGAGCATCAAAAACCGTCGCTTGGTCCGCCCCGCGGGGCTAAGGCAGAAACAACGGATATCTGAACAGGCCGGTAAAATGGAATGTCATGTTAGTATGTAGAAAGTAAGTCTCTCCTAGCCAGACGCTTCAACACATACGACGCTCGTACCTCGCAGATTCAACCGTCCACCAATTTGTAAGCCTTCCCATTCACAGAAATCGTGTCGAGGAGCTCGGTTGGCTTTATCACCTGTACGATTCGCCGCATATCAGCACTGAGCTCCGTGGGTGAGGAGTTAACCAGGGTTATGTCGACGTGCTGGACTCGGCGGAATACAACAACCCAAGAAGCAATTTGTGGCAAATCCGCGAAGAAAAATGTGAGGACCCGGACCTCGAGGGACTGTATGCGATCGAGAGCCTTGCGGGTTTCCTCGGTAAGGTCGTCGGCGAAAGATGTGGAGCGGTACATGAGGTACATCGTGGTAGGTACATCGTGGTGTCAAGGGATACAGCTAATGCTGGGGCCAGGCCGTAGGCGTCGAGTTTGTTGATGATCGCGTATAAGAGAGTGTATAAGACGCGGAGGTCGTTCATGGGTTGTCCGGGCCATGATATGCACATTTTTAATTTGGGGGAAACAGGTGGGATGCCGTAGGAAATATAGAATGAAGTTGGGAGGCGCTCGGAGACTTTGGAGATGCCGAAATTCGATAAGGGGGTTTCTATGGTGTTGAATCGTATTGGTACCATGGCCCGAGAGCATAAGATGGGTGAGACGAGGGAGCCCGGCGATGAATGCGAGGACATCGAGGTCGGGAATACATTCGGTTCTCCACAGCGAAAGCCTTGTCACATTTTGAGCGGCTGACGCAATGAGCGGTAGCACAATGCTCCACATCATGGATTGCGGCAATGTCGGGGACAGGCTGAGGGATATGCTATGACAATTACGGACCGCGGCAAGCGTCCAGTGTAGAGCCGGAGGAACGATAAGAATTGCCGATTGAATGTCGAGTGAGGTGAGGTGTGAGGTGCGCGATACGTTGGAGGGCATGGTCATTTCGACGTGGCTCTCCCCTTGTCTTGAAACACGGCGGAAGTTGTTCATGTCCCTACTCCGGATCCGGAGGAAGGACATCAATGAATTCCTGGTAATCCGTCGTGTGGATGGAGCCAGCTCGTATGCCCAGGTGAATTGGCCACCGGACAAAATTGTTAGAGAATTGCACCGCGATCGAACGACGCAGTTCAGGAGCGCTCCCAGGGCCGACGCCCATGCCTTCAAAGCCTGGTCGTCCCCGACAGAAAGACACACGCTTCCCCGAGTATCGAAGCGAAGGGTCACGTCGTTCACGGACGGCAGGCGAGAAATGAATCTCTCCAGCCGCCGGAGATGAGGAAGAAGTGGGAAAATGGAGGTGCAGCTCGGATGCGGAAAGACACAGGTGATGTTCGGTGTCTCGGGGGTGAACAGCGCTGTTTGCAATGCCCTCAGCAAATCCCGGCGATCCGTGCGCATGGTAATGAGCACGGAATTCGGGGCAGAACCCATTCCGTGGCGCGAAAAGTATAGCGGAAGGGCGATGAAGTGTAGCCGTCGGCATAACAAGGCCAGAGAGTACAGTGTTTCGTTTGGGATTGGCGGGTGTTCGAAGATTTCGACGAGAATCTCGGTCGGTAGGCCCACAAGTCCAGTGGGATGCGACATTGTGAGCGGAAGAAACAAGGATTTGGGACGTCGTTGCCGAGTACACCGCCTCGTTGATGACTATCACTCGAGATTCGCATGGGTAAGTTCTTGAAAGGGGTGGGATGATCGAGTCGACGTATCGACGGGACTCTTCAACTAAGTTTTATTGACTATCATGAAAATGAGGCGGCCTCATTCTGGGAGGGGAGACATCTAGTCAAGTGCGAGCACGAATTTATTCCAGTAAGAGAAATGGCACATTGGTTCGGGTCCGGACCGGTCCTTGACACTGCGGCCCGATATTTATAAATGAAATGCTGGGGCAGTGTGTAAACAAGACGCACCGGTTCAGAAACGCTGATTTTCAACCAACTCTTCCGCTTCACGCTCATCAAGGAAAGCTAAATCGAGTCCCGTATGCACCAACATCTCAACTCCCTTCGCTAGATCATCTGGCAGTTCGTTCCCCTCATAATACAGCCGAACAAAGGACAGCTCGGATGGAGAGAGAGGATGTTACGGTCAGGGCATCGAATAAGTGTGATGGGGATGTCCACTGGACTGTATCGTAGGCTCGGATGGGGAGCTCTGTCACAGTAGGTATGACTTGGAAGATAGAAATGGCGGCAGAGGTGGTACAGTTCAATAAAGCCAGTTTCTTCACCTGGCAAGAGGAGCGCTCGATGAAGGGAATGATGGGGTCATCACAATTCTCCACGAATAGCTCCTCCAGCGCCGGGGCTTTAAGACGCTGTAGAAACCGAGTGGTTTGAACACGGAGGCGGCGAAAGGCAGGATGCACGGCTATCGTATCTCCGGCTAGTCTATCAAAGTCGGTGAAGCCGAGGCCACACTGGATCAATGCTGGAGTAGATTACAAATTTTCGAATTGTCCTTTCGCTGTGTATGTCCCACAGCAGTGAGTGATTTGGTGCCATGGGATGACGAGAGGAGGCGAGTGTGGCCGAAGTAGTGTTGCCGCGGTCCGGTCCAGGTCCGGTTCACACCCAAATTTTGCGAACCCCGAACTGGACCTGCGGTTCGGTTCAGGAGGATTGGTGAACCTTGGACCGGACCGTAGGTTCAGGTTCAATGCGGTTCGGTCCAGGTTCGAACCTGTTTCTTTTTCCCACACACTACGAGGGCTTAATTTTCTCCCAGAGTGTAAATGTTACTCATTTCCACTGTAGGACGGCCCCTGCGGATGGTAGTGGTGCGTAGCTCTCGAAATCGAGGGATTTCGTTCGATTGATGGATGTATGATCCCATCACAAGCACGCACCAATGGCTGTTTCTCTGAAAGCACCCTTGAAGCACCTAACGAAATGTTCTGTGAGCATATTCTCAACTCATTACCTAGATTGGCTTCTCACTTTTCAAAAAATAACTATATTATAGTGATATCAATGTCCATATTGCCATCAGGTCCGGTTCAGGTTCGGGCAGGTTCAGGCAGTTTCATAAATTTCCGAACCTCGAACTGGACCTGGGGTTCAGTTCAACGAACCTCACAGCCACTGAACCGGACCTGAGGTCCGGTTCAAGTCCGGTTCAGGTTCACCAGCGGTTCAGAACCTGACTGCGGCAACACTAGGCCGAAGACGGGAGTCAGCGAGTATAATTTTACACAGGTTTGGCGCTGTTGAAAAGACATCCGACTCCGATGAGGTCCCATATACTCGATCAATTCCAACTTCTCCAGGACAGAAAAATGGCCCTGAGCGACCGAGAACAACAGGTTAAGAAAGGAGTTGATACCTGAGGTCCTCACGAGCAAGCTTCTTAAATGATCACTCGGGAGGGACACTGAATTCTGTCGAGCACAACATCGAGTTGTCGATTCCCTGATCGCTGGAGTTGTGTCCGGAGCATAGCAGGTAGGTGTTGCCGAATGGCGAAGCACGTGCAGGTCCAACAATGTAGATGGAGGACCAAAGGGATGGGTCAGAGACCGCTGCCTCTCTCCAAGACCTGCAGACATGGCCAAGATGCCAGGGCGCCTGGTTCATGGCGCTCCCGGCCAGACGTCTGCTGAACAGCAGCAGCATCGAAAATATCGTGCAAAGCAACTCCGGTGGCACGCGACGCACAGATAACAGAACGGCTTTATGTTTGCGCACATCTTCCGCCATCTCGTCGCGTTGTCGGACGAGCTGCGCAAGAGTTGTCTGCAAGCGACCGATTTGGGCACCCAAGGAGTCCATACGTTCCTACTCATCTGCGATGACCTTGTTGCCGATGAGCAGGTGGTAATGCTCCACATTTCCAGCACGATTGCGGCATGATAAGCTAGGACTGGTGGATGAAACGGACCAAGTGCTGGTATTCGAGACAACACCGACCTGTTGAGGTGCTATCGGGGGGGGGGGGGTTATTATACTCGCATGGTCCACAGCATGAACATCGAGTCTACCAAAGAAAAACATGTAGTACTGTACAGGTGGTTAACCCTACAGGAATCTACAAGATGCCAATGGAACACAACATCATTCCAGGGGTGTGGACTTACAGGACAATAAAGCAAGGTACACGATGGTGGTGAGCTGCGCTGCACGGATTTCGCGCCGGCGCCCGACTCGAGGCGAGCATGAAAGTCCCTGGACAGTTTCTCATCCCATCATTCCTGAAGCTCAGACAGATTGCGGCGTAAATGGTCTAACTCCATTGACGAGTGGTGGTGGTTTGTAGGGCCCTGTAAGTTATTCCTGGGGATTTAAAAACGTGTTTTAAGTACCGGTTTGTAAACAGGGTGTTTATAAACCTGTGTACAACCACCCCCCATAAACTTCTCCCACGGTGCCGTAGAGGGTTTGACCGTTCTTTGTTCGCTCCATGAAGCCCAGGGGTTTGAGAACTCACAATTCCACGGTTCTCTGCGATAATATATGAGACTTTGGATGACACACAAGATTCTGAAAGCTCTCGGAGCCAAAACAGATGTCATGCAAAGTCGAGCTGATGTCCGAACTTGGGCAACTGGATTCTTTTGAGATCTAACCGTCAGAGAAGGTTCAAATCGACTTCCAATGAGCGCGGTGAATGTTTGGTGAACGTCGATTCTTTGGTCAAAGTTGGCTGGAGGCCTCCCTCCACAACCAATTAAAAACAGGTCATTTTGGATGGAGCAGTTAAAACGCATTTATAAACACCGGTTTATAAACCGGTTTGCAATACATAAACACGACTAATTTACAGCCTGACAGGTTCACATTTGATCGGTGACGGAGTGACATCGCGGCTTGATCGCGGCACCCACTCTTGTCCACAACACCTTACTCGAAGTCATCCAGCCCGGGGCCTTCACGCCTCTCCACGCGCTCCAGCGCTGAGCTTTTCATATCATTTCGCAATTTCCACGCAATTTGGGTCAGGCAAACAACTGTCGAGCCGATCAAATTAGCTGGCATCGCGCCATAATCGTTTCAAAAGACTGCATACCAGGAGGTCCTCGGAGCCTCCTGGCTAAAAACCAACTTGAGGTTGCGGTATTCAATGCAGGGTCTAGGAAAGCAGGATGTGTCTATTCCAGGTATGAGCGTACTTAACCAGGACGCTCGGTTCCCGGGTTAGGCAAATCTGGGCTGTTGTTTAAGCACGAAAAGCGAGGGTTTCTACTGATTCGGCCTCGGAGTTCGGGAGGACAGCCGTGATTTCATTTATAGGGCATGAAGACGAGGAGGTCCTATCCTTTGCCTTTTCTCTCCCAGGTGATATGGCTTTGCACAAAGTCTTTCTCGTGTTCTTGGTCTTCGCAATCTCATTCTCTGGCCAAAGCCAAAGCCAATTTCAAACCGCATTCAAGACCTCTGCGAAAGGACAACCCGAAGCCGACACCTTCCAGTTCCACCACCCCATCAAGCGCGTCGCCGTCGTCGGCGCAGGACCGTCTGGCCTCCAAGTCACTGCGCGGCTCGTCGAGCACAACTTTACGGTCCGCCTGTTTGACCGTGCGCCGCATCCGGGTGGGAACTGGCAATATAGCGAGGAGACGCCGGTTAGGGAGTATCCGTGAGTTCCAAGCTCAGCGCTTTACTATAACGATAGCCTGATTGGGACTGACATCGACTTGACTCGGATTCAGCGATCGGCCGGCGGGTGAGTATTACGCTGAGATCCCCGCCCAACTCCCGACGAAGAGGTATTACCACGAGGGCGATGAGGGGTTGACGCTGGATCATAGGTGGAGGGAACATTGGCGCCCGAGGCCAGTTTGGAACAACCTCTTTACTAATTCGCCCAAAGTGAGTCCTCTTGAATTTGCTTCGACCTTCGGCGTATGGATGATATGCGTTTTCTAGGTGAGCACGGAGCTCCCGGACGCTCCCTACGACCCCGAAGTCCCCTGGGTGCTCGACCGCGATATCATCCAGCGGCACGTCCGCTCGTTCGCGTCGCACCACTGCCTCAACTCGAACGACTACTGCCCCTCGAAGACGACGCCCTCCGCACCGCCAGTAACCTCGTATTCCACGCGCGTGGAGAGAGTCGAGAAGGACGAGCAGAGCCACACATGGGTGCTCACCCTCCGCCGCCTCGCGAGTCCAACCGCATTCTCGAAGAATGGTGGACGGAGCCATTCGATGCGGTGTTCCTCGCGGTGGGCCCGTGGGCGTCAACGCACGTCCCCGACATCGCCGGTATCGTAGATTGGAGCAGGGCGAAAGTGGGGGAGCATTATAGTGTGTACCACTCGCACACGTACCGGCACCCTGAGCGGTATGCGGGCAAGGTGAAATGAAAGCCCAGTCAAATTCATTTTTGTCTTATGCTGAGATGTTGGTTGGCAGAGTGTGCTGATCGTCGGCTCCTCTGTCTCCGCGTCGGAAATTGCACGCGACATTAGTCCTTACACCGATCGTATTATCGCGAGCGTTCGGGTAAGTTTGCTCTTCGCGTGTTGGAATTTCATTAATTACTATTTGCTTTGTTAGCCCCCGAAAGAACTCACGGTCAGAAGAAAGCTCAGCCTCTCTAGATTCCCCAACGCCACGGAAATCGTGCCGGAAATCGCCTCGTTCGAGCCACTCAAGACACATATCAACGGCATACGGAATGGCAAAATCCATCTCATAAATGGCACCGTTCTGCAAGGTATCGACGAGGTACGTAAATCCCCTCGATTCACTCACTCATTCCGGTAGTATTGATGTCGACTGTGAATCCCCAGATTATATTTGCCACGGGATACCGAAGCTCTCCCTTGTATCCTCATAACTTGTGAGTGGATGCATCTAATCCTTGCGTATCAGTAGGCGCACTCGACTCAATCGGAGCAGAACAACGCGAACTCCTGCGGACACCTTATGGACTGGGCACTGGGTACAGGATCCGACGATAGCGTATTCCGTAGGTAGTTAATTCTACACCCCTCGCTCCCCTCCAACGATTTGAATTCTTGTGTCCTAGGAAGGACGTGGACTCTAGGACGGTACCAAGCCTACGGAATTGCGAAGGTGTGGGCGGGGAAAGCGCAGTTGCCACCGCTTGACCAGACGGAGGACGGGGAAACCAAACCTCCGTCCATGGAGTGGTTCGGTGAAGGCGTGTACTACCTAGCTTCACGGAGCTCGTCTTTTGTGCGCTCATATCCTTCACACAGATATATTCCGACGTTACATTACATGGCTCAACGACGCCTCGCTGAAGTATGGTGGACGTTTCGTCGAGCCTCCCCCGATTGAGTACGTCTTCCACTGATATTCGTCAAGGTCATTTCTTCCCTACTCACACGTCATTATCCGCAGGAACCTCGAGGCTCTGAAATATTACTCTGTGGTTCATTTCCTTACCGCAAACGTCACGGCGCTGGAAGACATCGGTCTGAACTCCTTTTCAATGCGGTCAGGTCTATTTGAGGTTCAAGACCCATGGGATGCGTTGGTCGATGAAAATGACGATTGGTAAATTTGCTGAGGCAAATAATATAGAAACGTTCCCTTTTTATTTCTCCGTTTTATGGTCGACCGGGGAAGTCTATTCTTTTTGTTTTTGGAATCTGTTTGTTTTTCAAGATCTGAAGCAACTGAACCACTTATCATTGCGAATGGTCATCGAACTGACCTTTGGAGGGATTCATTTCTGGGTGGGAGCCGCGCCCGTGGGAAGCGATCAAGCGCCAAACAAATGGATTGGGCAAGTGTGGGTGTGTGTGGCTTGCCCAGGGTTAACAAACAAACTCCGTCATCGGTCCACCGGCGCGGAAACGCGCTTTCTTTGCCTCGCTCTCTTTGTCTCGGTCACGTACGCCTCCCTTTATTTCATCCTCACATTATATATAACTGCCTGCGCGCGTCAGTTGAGACCCCGCTTCTCACACTGCGCTCGCAGTTACATAGAACTTGTTCGTCACATACGAATTTTAGTCTCCCACCCACCATCCCTATTTCCATTCCACTTTATCTCATTTTCATTCTATATTTCTCTTTACCTATATCATGTCCTCTGTAGTTGGCTTGAGTCTGACCCTTCCCCGGGTCGACTCGAGAACTTCCGGACCCCAATATACGTTGGTTCCCAATCTCTCGCCTCTGTCTGATCTCGATCATCCTTCTTCCTTCCTCGTTGTCGGGACACGCAGAAGGTTAATCGGCGCTTATTTTGCGGCCTTTCTCTCAATCCATCACCACAACGATTCAAGCCCCCAGCACCGTATCAACGACATGGAAGATATCAGGGTCGAGGATCTCTGGTTTGCCCCGGATGCCGTCGTTCTCAGAGCAGAAGATCTTTCGTGTTAGCAAGTCCATTTTAGCTGCCAGGTCCTCCATCTTCCGCGACATGTTCGCGTTTCCCCAACCCGGGAATGACGATACCGAGATTATGGAAGGGAGCCCAGTTGTATCCCTTCCCAATTCTGGCTAAGTTATTTTATTCCACCCATTTGCACTCGATAAGGTTGCAGATTACGTACCCCAAATTCAACCGCTACCGTCTTGAAACCTTCACAGCTTAGATCCATTCCTTTCTGCGCACATTTAGAGACCCTAAGCATGCCCCCCCCGATCCCTATTCACCCCTCGGCGGCTTAGGGAAAAAGCCCTACATTTTCAACATTACGTGAAAATTGCCGTAGACCACCGGACGTTGAATCGCCGTAATCGGTCGTTGCCCGTCCGTCCTGCCCTAAAACAAGTTGCTGGGTGGTTCCTACACATGTATGCCTATCTTCCCCCAAAATTTCATCCCATGCCCCGCATTATTGCCGCCCTAGCGTCGATTTCTTTCACCCATCACCAAAAACAATATAACTTCCTTTAAAACACGTTTATCAGTCCGCAACCTTCTCGCCTCCCACAAAATAAATATGAGCATGAAGCAACGATTCATCTGATATTTTTGAGTCCCTAATCGTACGTGTGGGGCCAGTATTGGCACCGCAATGCGTGGTCCATTCTCGCGCCGTCCTCCTCCTTGAGTCAACCACGGACGTCAGGATGCGATTTTTGATCGCACATACCGCGCGTCATCCCGCTTTCGCCCTCGCCCGGTCCCTGGCGGCGGCAAAGACTTGCCAAGAGCAAAGAAGGAGGACGGCACGTGATGTTGACACGCGGGGAACTGTGCGCATACATGGCCACACAAAGCTCCTTTCCCGCGCTTTCGGTCTCATCGTGCGATGAGCGAAGGCCACGCGGAAAAAAATTGGAACCCTACATTCGAATGGCTGGCAAGAAACGAAGGAATTCAACCGTCCACTAATTTATAAACATACCCGTTGACCGAAATGCTATCCAAGAAGTCCGTCGATTTTACGAGCCGCACCAGTCGCGTCACATCAGCAGTGAGATCGCGGGGTGAGAAATTCAACAGGGTTATGTCAACACGCTGGACGCGCCGGAACACTGCAATCCAGGAACCCATTCCTCCGACATCTGTGAAGAAGAACGGGAGCACGCGAATTTCGAGCGCGAGGATGCGATCGAGACACTGGCGCAGGTCGTCTCTGAGGGGTGGAGTGAATGACGCGTGGCGATACATCATCGTGTCCAACGATACAGATAGTTCGGGGGCAAGGCTCAAGGCGTCGAGGGTGTGGATAATTGATGCTAGAAGGGAGTATAACACGCTGAGATCGATGCTCATGGGATGGCCTGGCCACGATACACAAATGCGTTCCAATTTGGGTAAGCAGCCTGGGTGGCCAAGGAAATATTGGATGAAATTGGAAGGTGCTCGAAGTGTTTCGAGATGTCGAAATTCAACGACAGGATTTCCGTCTTGAATGATAGCGGTGCTATGGCTGGAGATAGTGAGATCTTCGAGGAGGGGAAGTTGTGCGATGAAGTCGAGGATATCTGAGTCGGGAATGAATTCCGCCTTCAACAGGGCCACCTTTGTCAGGTTTGGAGCGGCCGACGCGATGAGTGGTAGGATAATGCTCCATATCTCGGGTTCCGCCACCGTACGGCACAGGGTGAGAGACATGGCGCGACAATTGCGGATCGCGCCCAGCGTCCAGTGCAGAGCCGGAGGAAGGATCAGGTTTGCTGAAGGAATGTTGAGAGAGATGAGGTGAGAGGAGCGTGAGACACCGGAGGGTATCGCCATTTCGAAATGGCCCGCAGTGCGCCGTTCGATATGAGCCGGCTCGGAGGCCCAGGTGAACTGGCAGACGGACGGAATGGTTAGAGAATTGCACCGTTTTTTAACGATGCAATTCAAGAGCCCGCCAAGGTC
The DNA here is from genome assembly GCA_029289555.1 of Mycena latifolia. Classification (NCBI taxonomy): domain Eukaryota; kingdom Fungi; phylum Basidiomycota; class Agaricomycetes; order Agaricales; family Mycenaceae; genus Mycena; species Mycena latifolia. Next base: position 730,291 of record JARJLE010000049.1, read on the forward strand.
CTTCAAAGCCTGATCGTCCCCCACATAAAGACACATGCTTCCCTGAGTGTCGAAGCGGAGGGTTACGTCGTTCACAAATGGCAGGCGAGAAATAAATCTCTTGAGACGCCGGAGATGAGGAAGAAGTAGGAAGATGGAGGTGCAGCTCGAGTGCGGGAAGACGCAGGTGATGTTCGGTGTCTCGGGGATGAATAAGGCTGTTTGCAATGCCGTCAACACATCCCGACGATCCGTGCGCATATCAATTACGACAGAATTCGGAATAGAATCCACGCCGTGGCGCGAAAAGTAGAGCGGGAGGGCGATGAAGTGCAGCCTTCGGCACAAGAAGGCCAAGGAATATAATGTGTCGGTTGGGATTGGGTATTCAAAAATCTTGAGCAGAAGCTCGGTAGGCAAGTCCACGAGTCCAATAGGACGCGACATGATGAGCGGGAGGGACAAGCAGAGGCTTGATAGGACGGGCTATATATACTGTCACTGACGCCTTGACACTGCCTCTGAGATAAGTATTGCTCAGAACTCACACGGCATTGAATGGAAAGAAGTAAATACGTTTTCAACTGTCATGTGGCGGCTGCTGTCCCCTTCGAATCAGACAAATCGAGTTACTCAACCTCTCTTGTGACGCACAATTGTAATTGCAATTAATTAGAGCCAGGAGGAAATAAAAGAAAAAGCCTCAGGGACGCACTGTATGGGGTATCCTACGAGCTGCGACTCTCCCCCGGTGCCGTCATGCCCGAACTCGACCTAATGGTACGCGTGAAACGCGCCGGCGACTCCTTTTGTCCGCGACGTTCGGCGGTTAGGGTCGAGCGGAATCCCGGGCTTATGGTTCCGACGCGTTCGAGTTTGGACGGCGAGGCCAACAGGAGGGGGTGTCTCAGAGAGATATCTCAATGCATCCAGACAATCCAATTAACGAGATAGACAATAATGTCTTAATGTCTGAGACACAGTGCCCTCAGAATGGAGTCTTGGAATGATGCTCCGACTCGTGGCGCACGCCAAGACTGTTATCGGTCCATGCGGGGATGGGAGGCTTGCGCCGCTATTATGTTGAGGGATTCGAGCATAGAAATTCCACACAAAGTTCTCGTGTTCGCCTTCGTCGAGCGCTCCCGTTCAAACCTCAGATGGCTGGATTCATTAATTTATCCCTTTTTCATAGCCCGCTCAGCACTCACTAAGGGAATCAATTCAGGCGAGAGGTTTGTCGGTACGGCGCAGTGGTCAGGCCATAGTTGAAGGAAGGTTGGTATCATTTTGGCGTTTTGAGCGATTGCTACCTACACGCTCGTTCCCACAGAAAGAGCACACTGAAAATTCCAGGGCAAGCGCCTCGGGCCCACAGACAAGCCTTTGCCTCTTCAGGACTGATGGCGCAGCTTGATCTTGTTCCGTGCACGGCTGTACCCATCTCGCGCTAACGGGCCATCACCTGTTGCGATGGAGCATGCCCCAGAAGGAAACTTGCTTAATCTGAACCTGGGCGTCATACCTCGGACTTTCTCGTATCCGTGGAGCCTGCCTTATTTGCTACTTAACGAGCAATCTTCCCTCGTCTATCGCGCCGATCTTCGAATTGGGCGAAGCCTAATCCGGTGCTTGGGAAGTCAGAGAGGTAGATCGGTGACGCGAACACTCGCGAACACTGACAACACATGGAAAAGGGCATATCAAGCTTCAGAGACATCGAGCGTGTTACTGGAATCTCGCGAGCATTCGGCCCGAGTTCATTTGACTGGGTGTGGTCCATACATAACCCACGGAAGCAAGCCTATGGGATGCGGAGAAAACGCGATTTTCGGGAAAATCCGAGTGGGGTGTGGTGAGGGCTATTTCGTGCGAAGCGAGCGAGAGAACGGACGTCTGTTATCCCTTTTCAGTCCACTCCTTCCTTGTAATATCGAATGAGCTCCAGCCATTCCAACGACGAAGAGGAGTAGATCGAGTCTACCATCCCAGTGAAACATGCGTCCAGCAGTTGTGCAACCTACTCCCTCGATGCTGGGTAGATATACCGCTGAGGGGAATAAATTAGACTCTCGTCGGTAGGTTCCATAGGTAGGTGAACATGCGAATGCCGCCTGAGGAACCGAGCGGCCCAAGCAAACGAGTGACAGCAAGTTCACCAACTTGAATAAGGGATACCTCTCGTGAAAGAAGACCAGGCCCATGTTATCGATGCTCGATTGACGACCAAAAGAGGGGATAGCCGCCTGGCAGAGATGCGAGGTGGCCATGAGAAGATATCGTTTCGCTTTTCAGCGGCGCTCCCGGTCCCATATGATACATGCAGTCTCGGCACGAGTGTGGCATGCCAAATCCAAGGAAGTCGAGTCAGATTTGGCAGGTGCCTCAACACTTGCGAGAGCTCGACCATGCTAAAAGGGAGCAAGGGTGGGAGACAAAAAAAGAGGCTACACGTGATGAATACACGCCCAGCAAGGGTACACACATGGTCAAACAAATGTGCAACAGATTGGGTCTTTCGGCCAAAAAGCGCTCCGCGCCGATTTACGTGATGAATTAAAGCTCCACCGATCCTGCTTTCATGCAGCAGGGAAACAAGAGACGCGTCGAACAATTAGGGAGTTGCGTAGCGACTGCAATTCTGGATACGATGCCCACCAAGAGCCAAATTCAGCATCGTGCGCGTCGGGCTGTTGAAATATATTGTAACGTGAGTGTTTGCAAGGGTGTTGACGTCAATGAAACCATCGGGGAAGCCTACCTTCGCCGAGTGATCGTCAGACATTCCAGATGACGCCCAGGATAAGCTTAGATGGCATTCCAAAGCTTAATACAGGCGGCGATCAAGACCACCTAAGCAAAAGAGGAGAAAAATAGGGACCGAGCGCAGCAAACGGCCTCAAGTTACGAACTACGGCCAATACACCAGTGCGCGGCGCGAAACCTAGTTATTTACCGTCGGTCGGGGCTGGTACTAGAAAATGTAACGGAGCGATATACATATATCTGCTACGGCCTTGGCTACGGCGATCACTTGCGAATCATCCTTTCAGGGCAGACTAAACGTGCATGGGAATTCTGGGCCAAGGCGACAGAATGTGTTTAGTTTCGGGGCAGGGTCGGTTCCACTTCGGCTTTGGATTTCGGGTCAGAATGAAAGCTAGCCGGCATGAGGTCTATTCACTAGACACACTTCACTTATTTCCGCTATGGCTGCGATCTTTGCGACAGGGCGGACCCGGCGGAGGAGGGCCAGTTTAAATTCATCGCAGAAAGTGCGCCTTGCGGCTTGTATACGCCACTCACCTCGCGGAATTAACTTGCAGCCGAGCCTATTTATGCCTGTCTAAGTCCCCGAGCTGTAGTGCAGAATGGCAAATCCGGGAACAGAGGCTCGATCAGCGTTCACCCAGTGCAACGGCGATCACCTGTGGCGGCGAAGGACGTGAATCACGACTGCAATTAATTCATCGCAGACAGTGCGGCATGCATACGGCATTGGACTCACGGCATACGCGGAATTTACTCGCTGCCGAGACAACTCGTGTGTGCGTCGTGCTGTCCCCGAGACAGAGATAGAACGGTCATAGCACTTAGGCCGTTAATTTGGGCGCGGTGTGGGAGCATCAAAATTTGCCGTGGCATTAAGAGCCAAACCGGAGACCGTCCAAGGTCACACAGCCAAGAAGACATCTTCATTTGTTCGTTCGTTCGTTCGTCACAACAAGATACGCCACTCCATTCCACCTCCAATCATCCAATCCAGTCCATCCGCCAACCAACCAATCGGCAAGTAAGTACAAGTAAATAATGCGTGTATCCAAATCCAATATAAGTAATGTATGTGCGTGCGAGGGGATGCAAAAATATAGGACACGATGTGTGCGTGGGTTTGTGCAGAGAAAGAGAAAGAAAGAGAAAAGGAAAAGGAAATGTGCAGCGAGAAGAAAAGAGATATGCGATGCGAGTATATGAGCAGCAGAGACACAGTACCAGTCCAATTCGGAACCAATAGCAGGAAACCAAGACGATGCGCGCGTGTAGTGTACATTTTTTATTTCGTCGCCGGCTATTTTGGGTGGCGCAGGGGAGGATGCCGACGGGTAGTAGGGTGAGGGGGGCGAGGGCCAGGATGTGAGCCAAGCAGGTGTCGAAGGGCATGTAGGCGTCGACGGAAAACAACTGGCCGGGCGAATCAAGAAGAAACGGGCGCGGCGGGGTCAAGATATGTACAACCGGGGTCGGGCAGCGTGCAACGGGCTCGTAATGGGGGTGGGGCGGCAGGCATGCACGACGACTACTCCTCCCCGCGCGCAAGACACACGCTCCCGCCCCAGCTCGGCGCGAGCACGTCCTGCGCCGCGATCTGCCACGTGCCCTCGAATGTGTCGCGCCCGACGAGGTGCCCCGAGATGAAGTACGTGCCGAGCCCTCGGGTGCGGTCGCGCTGTGAGGAGTGTCAGCTCGTGCGATAACAAGTGGAGGAAAAGATGTCGACAAGCAACGACAGCAAAGACGAAGGTGGGTAGGGAAGAGAAGGACAAGAGACTTACCGGCCGCATGACCAGCCCGATGAGCCCGTCCCAGGGCCGCACACGTCCCGCGTACTCGTAGTGGTGCCATGCCATGCCGTGCCGCGGGTCGGTCTGTGAAAAAAGAAAGAAAAAGTCAGTGTCGGCGTCATATCGGAACATCGCAGGGGCAGCGGGGAAAAAGGAATGCAGGGACGAGATGCGTGAGGATAGCACACTCCCCTCCCCACTGAAGGGGAAGAAGCAGGGGTAAAAGAAAGGGCGGGGAAAGAATTGACCCTAACCCTAGATTAAAAGCCGAAAAGGAAAGAGCAAAAGAAAGAACGAAAATGAAGAAAGGGAGAGAAGAAGGGAACCCACCGAGCCGGTAAACACGACATCCTGCACGCCATCGCAAGCACCCTCCCAGCCCTCGTCGTCCGCAAAACGGTGCCCCGCCCACGCGGGCGCATCCCACTCGGGCCATGCCGTGGAGGAGTCGGAAGTGTGCTCGAAGGAGGAGGAATAGGGAGTGTGTTCGTGAGCGGAGTCGGAGGCCTGGTCTTGAGGAGGGGAGGAGGAGGGCGGCGCTTGCGACGACGACGCCTGCCCGCCCGACGACCCCCCCTCGCGCTCTTGCGACGACGACGGCGAGGGGCCCTCCGACGACTCGTACATCGGCGCCTCCTCCATCTCCACATCCATCCCCCTCGTCCACCGCGCCCTCGCCCACCGCGCCCGCTCCTCCGCCCTTACACACCCACCACACCCCTCCACATGCGCGCCCTCCCGTACCCGCCCGCCCTCGCCCACCGTCTCGTATACATACACGTCCTCCGCCCCGCGCCGGCCGCCCGCATCCGCGTACCCAAACTGCGCCTCGAAGGTGTTGACGTGCGCGGCGGCGGGGTCGACGCGGACCTCGACTTGATGCGCGTTGATGGGCAGGACGCGCGTGCCGCGCGGAAGCCAGCCGGCGCGCATGCCCTCCTCGCCGGTGGTGCTGTCGGGCGGCGGGGGCGGGACGGGCGTGTGGGGATGGAAGCTGCGGAGGGTGTTAATAGTGCTCGTGAGGTAGGAGTGTGAAGACTAGACGGAGAGCAGGAGGGGGGAGGAGCGCGGAGGAAGAGTGGTGGAGTGAACGAGGCCAGAGGAGCAGCGAAGGGGAGGGAGCAGAAGTGGAGCGCGTAGAAGTAGGAAGCGGACGAGCGCGAGTGGAGCAGCATGGACGCGGGCGCAGTAGAGGAACAGAAGAACGACGACTCACGAATGGTGTTCGGCAATGCGCATGTACACCGGCCGCGCGGCCGCGACAAAGTCGTCGCGCACCAGGCCCGTGCTGGGGAAGGCGCCGCCGGGCGCGGAGAGGAGCGCGGTGTACGGTGGCTCGGAGGGCATCTGTGGGGATCTATGTTAGCGCGCTGGAGGGACAGAGGCGGAGAAGAAGGGAAGACGACACGTTGGTGAAGAAGGTAAGGAAGGGGACGAAAGGACGCGCCATGCCGTGGCGAGAAAAGGAGCGGTCGTATGGTACGCAGGATAATGGCGAGAACCCAACAACGGAGGGAATGGCATGGTCAAGAGGACCGGGGTATCCTGAAGGAGGTATCGCAAGAAAAGAAACGCCAGACGCACCAGCATCGTCCCCGCCCACAGCCCCATGAAACTCCCCAGCTCGTACACGCGCCCGATCCGCCCCGGCACCGCGCCGCCCCGGCCGTCGCGCGCCGCGTCCTCCACCGCTCTGCCTTTGCCTCTGCCTCCCTCCCCGCGTCCCCGCGCGCCGCCAGCCAAGGACGACGCAGCAGACGTGGCCGTGGAATCCCGCACCCGCCGCCCACGATACCCGCGACAAAGTCGGGTGCGCCACGCGTACGGCGCCCACCGCGCCTCGCCCTCCTCCTCCTCTCGTTCCGGCTCGACGGAAGAGAAGGGCACGGCGAGCTGCGCTTCAATGTCGGCTGTGGTCGCTGCTTGCGATGGAAGAGCCCCTGGTGGGGTCGCGGATGGGGGGCCTGCGGGCGCAGTCGACGTCGCGCGCATCCCGTCCGCGGACGTAAATGGCGCCGGCACCGGCAGCGCAGGCAGCTGCCGCTCGAACCGCACCACAGGCCGTGCGTTCTTCTCGTGGATGTCCTCTTGCGTCGGGCTGATGGGCTGCGGGCCCGTGCCTGCGGGCGTTCGTGTCAGTGTCAGTAAGCAGTCGAAAAAACCGAAGATGGACGAAAGGAAGGAGGGAGGGAGGGAGGAAGAACGCACCTCCGCTATTCGCCCACCGCTGCGTGGCCTCCGCCCGGTCGCGCGCGAGGTGCGGCGGCACGCCCATGCGCCCGCCCGCCTGCATGCGCGCGAAGAAGAGCAGCCGCGCGGGCGGCGCGGTGAGGAGCCTGCTTCTGCTTAGGCCTTGATCGTGCGATGGGCGTTGCGCTGCTTGGTCTCGTTGACGTGGGCTTGCGCTGGGTGCAGACTCAGTATCGCGGCCCGCCTGCGCGTCTTGCCGCGCGTCCGAATGGTCGGCGTCCGGGCCCAACTCGCCGCCTCCGGGGTCCGCATGGTCCTCGTCCCCGCCGCCCGACCGCTCCGGCGGCCCGAGCGCATAGATGGGATACGCCCCGTGCAGCGTCGGCACCGTGATCGCGCGCTGCGCCCCGTGCATCCCGTCGCCGACGGAGGGCAGGTGCATCCCGTCGACGACGGAGGACAGGAGCGGCACGGAGTAGTGGTGCGGCGGGGAGAGGGCGGAGGGGTACTGCGGGTGGGGTTAGCGCATGATGAAGGCGGGGTTATAGAGAGAAGGGAAGACGGGAAGGGAGGGTAAACGTTGGGCGCGGCGCGCGTGCGGGCGCCCACAGTGCAACATAAACAACACGCCGCGTGTACCCACGGACACGAGGGAGGGTAGACATAGTAGACAGAGGGGAGGGCAGAGGGGAGGTGGGGAAGGAACGACGTAAGGATGAAAAAAAAGGAATGCAAAATGCAAACGCACCCGAAACGGAGCAACGACGAACGGGAGGAGGAGCGCCATGAACGCGCGCCGTGCGGACTCGGGCTCCGCGCGGACGGTGTCTGCGGGGGGTTAGCGAGCGTCGAGAGAAATACGTAAGAAGCGGAAGATGAACGAAGGTGAGGGAGGGACGGAAAGAGGAGAGGAGGAAGGTAGAGAAACGACGTGGCGAAGTGCATGGGGGCGCGGAATAAAAGGTAAGAAACAAGAAGACTCCAACGCGCCGAAGGAAGCACACAGCGCGTCGGCATAAACGAGGATGGAAGGAAAAGGAAAATCCGGGGAAAAAAACCACGCACCCCATCCCTCGAAGAACCACACCACCCACAGAGCGGCCGCGCCCGCCTCCGTGTCCCGCGGCCACCCCACGCGCCACTCCTCTCCCACAGCTGCGCCCCCACCCCCGCGCCAGTCAGCCTCCCCATACCGCCCCTCGTACAACCGCTCCCGCGCAAACCGCAGCGCAAACTCGCGCGCCCCTGCCCACGCGAGCTGCCGGCGGTTCTTCCCCTCCGCCTTCCTGTGCAGTATTCCCCCCTCGTCCTCGTCTGCACCAGACGCAGAACCGAGCCCCTGAGGTAGTGGCGGCAACCCCTCCCGACTCGCACCCAGCGGCGCCTTCCCCCACCGGTCCGACACGAGCATGCCATACGCATGCAGGAGCGCGGACCCCGCACCGGGCGCGTGGGGGTCGCCGGCGCGGAGGACGCTCAGGGCAGCGCAGTGCGTGCGGAGGGCGTGTGCGGCGGCTTTAAGACTGCCGGGTGCGCCTTCCTCGTGGTGCCAAGGATCGGCGGCGGTGAAAGGGTGGGGCGAGTAAGGGGGAGACGCAGGCAGCGCAAACTTGGCCCGCCCGATTGCGCCCCACAGCGCCGCATTCTTGGAAAATGCGAGCCGCGCATGCAGTGCACGACATGTGCACAGGAGCGGGAGGAGCGCAGATGGCGGTCCGAGGTTTGGCGGGCGCGTGGCGAGGTGCAGCGCGATGAGGGTGAGGAGTTCGGGGGGAAGCGTGAGGAAGGCGGAGGAGCTTCTGTGTTGGGGCGGGGAAACTCGTGGATTTGAAGGAGAGTCCAGTCGCAGTAAGGGCGAAGGTGAATGGAAAGAGTCGGAAAGGCGCCGTGACGCGTGTCGTTTTCCTATGCGTCGAGGCCGTCGTTCATAGCGGTTCCCAAGGGGTGAAGACGCGGGAGAATGTTCGCCGTCGTCGTATGATGCATCCTCCTCGTCGTTGTGCGAAGAGTGCGGTCGTGCGCGCGCGCGGGGCTGTGCTTCGTCATCATCGTATTGCCCGCCATGCGCATCCTGTCGCCTCCGTCGCTGCCGGGCACGCCCACCCTCCGCGTCGTCGGAATGCATACCCTCCCGTCGGTCTCCTTCCTTCTTTATGTATCCACCTTTCCTGCCTGCCGCGGCCACAGCGTCACCGTCAAGCGTTTGATGCCCGTCCCCCTCCGATCGAGATTCGATCCCACGTAGTACGTATCGCGTTATCTCCAGGTCCCCGCGTGCCGTCACCCACGCCGGGGATAGGCTGGGCTGATGGCGATGTGATGTGATGGCGTGCGAACGGGGGCTACAGCGTGCGAACGAACGCCAGCGGAGGAAGGACACTCGCCCGGGAGGTCGCGCCCACGTCGACGTATTTCTGGATTCCGACGAGGGGGTGGCGTATAAATAAATACCCCGCCCGAGCCGAGGCGACAGGAGCTGGATCCTTAATCTCGGCTCCAGATCTTTACGGGGTTCGGCGGAGTTCGAAATTTGGGGCACATCAATCAAAAAAACCACAGCAGCCATCACCCCGTAAAGATCTGGTGCAGTTTGATCGAGAAACTTGTGCTTGGTGATGCATGTCACACATGTCACAGCGCGTCTTCGAGGAAACCCTTCAGCGTTGAGACACTCTGGACTGAGAATAAATATGAATGATGAGTTAGAAACAAAGATATGATATCAATAAATATTATGAGTCCTCTGCAAACAGTTTTAACCTCGTGAAACACTAAAGAATCGTGTTTTTCTCCATGAAAACACACAAACATTTGATGGTTCAAGAGAAATGAGGGACACTGATTCGTTCGGACGGATGATAAATACTTAGGGTGTATATTTATAGTGTTTGGGCTTATTCTGAACCTTGTATAGCAGTTAAAGTTGAACAACTAGCAATGTGCAGGTACAGAGATATCCTCTGTAGGCTGAGCTAGGCTCTCCAGCCCGCTCGAAACTACATAGGCACATATATATAAACTCCTAAGAATATTCATGATGCCTATTCCAATCCAGAGATAATTTCTTGGGTCCATACACGCAAGATTTGCGTTCAGAGTGGAAAATGTATCACGCCCTAAATAGGGCCTGAAAAATCACGGGGAAAATTAGCCACGGCTTATATGCCACATATGAATGCTTGTACGAAGTACTGTGGCAATATGAGGCATGGTGGAAGAGGAATTCATTATTATGTACTGAAGGACTCACCGTGTGACGCAAGCACAAGTTTACTGATCGATTTGCACCAGACGTTATAGGGCAGTGTCGCGCGATCATATTTTCATCAAAAACTGCCTCGGAACATTTTCCGGTGGTCCGATTGCTCCGGTTAGAAATACCGCCCACTGCCCGCGAGCGCAGCGAGCGGTACTGCCCTATAACGTCGGGAACGAGACTACTGGATCCTTCGTTCAGGGAATACGGCATCAGCGCGCAGATTCGCCGAATGCGGAGGAATTGAGGTACGCGGCGGCGCTGCATAATTAAATCAGTGGCGGCGACGACGGAGGAAAAAGTTAAACGGGACAAATAACAGGGCCTAGGCGAGCGCGGGTGTATTATTAGCGCGCAAGAAAAACGCGCGGTCGCCGGATCGCGTGCAAAGACCTTGGACGCAATACAAAAATCAATCACGGGATGAAGAGCCACTGGGAGGGATTCAGGGATAAGAATCAGGATCTGTGAAATTAATTCAATGGAGGAACGAGACGCGGGACCGTGGGCCTAGGCGACCGAGTGCATGCGCGAGAACGGAATGCAGGGAGTTATATTAGCGCTAGCGGCGGCGAGAAGTAAAATCCGCGGTAGACCTAAATCAACGACTGTGGGAGGTATCCAGGGTGCACGGTAGGCGTCACATAACCGAATTGGAAGCATGGTATCCAAATACCTGGACCCTTCGCGCCTGAATTCGAATGCACACATAAATAGCGAGTATATACGGGGAAGTAAGCACTCACGAGATACATGGTGAGTAGGTTCCATCATGCACAGGAGGCCAACGAATGAACGACCGAAGTCACGGAACTAGGCAGCGGTGGAAAGGTGCGTATAATCAAATCGGCCAACCCAGAAGCAAGGAGCCGAGAAGATGCACACAATGAATCCGCTGCGGGACGATTCTGAGCGCCCGCAGAGGGAATCAAGACGCACACAACGCCCAGCCCATTTGATCGTGCGTACTATTTATTTTCTGAGCGCGCGACTGTGCATATGGGGGGACATAAGCATTTACGAGATATGGTGCGCGGCAGCCCAATGAATGAATGAGGGAGGGGCGCATAGTTAATTTAAAATCAGCCACCAAAGAAGCAAGACATTTAGAAGTGCATTTATCCCGGCAACGCAAATTGGATCCTCGGCAGCCGAATGCGCGAAAGGTGAGTGTGTGCGCGTCCCAAGGAAGAAATAACCCAACCCACAATGTCTGATTGGCGTTTGGGGAAGCGTGTGGCGTTCGCGGCAGGCGTCGGGAGCGTGAAGCAAGAGTGGTGAGAGAAAACCGTACATACGGTGGATGTACTGTAGAATGCACCCCTCTCAACATCGCCGGGCTGGACGAACGGCTCGCATCGATTTGAGAGGTCGGTAGATGCACTGGTGGAGGTTTTCTGGCGGGCACGGACGCAGGATGAGATTACTTGCTGCGCTCCCGATGCTCACTCCCCAGATGGCGAAGCCCAATTCCGACAAAGAAGGCTAAAAGACGCGTACGAATCGCGTCGTTAGTAGATCCCTCGTCGCGTCGCGTCGGGGTCGATTCATCGCCGCTGGATCCGTGGAAGGCACGTGGTACAGTAGGGAAACCCTGGATTGGCTTAGAACATATGAAGAGGAGTGAAGGGAAGGGAAGGGAGGCAGCTTGGGGTGGTGGTAGGACGTAAGACGCGTTTCGAACTCCGCTGATCCCCCGTTCTGAGTTGGTCCGTGCGCAGACTCAAACACAAATCAGCGATACCTTCCATTTGCTGAGCGAATCTCAAAACGGGTGTTCCTCGTATATTTCGATACGCAATACCCTGTTTCGCGATTTTCTGAAGTCGCCGAGGCCGGCTAAGCTACGGCACATTAGGCGGATTTCAGCAAGTCCCGGCATACATACGTCTATTGTTTTTCTATTATTAAGTAGAATCGCGCGATGTACGTATGCGCGACGCTCCCGGCCTTGCAGGTGTATGGAAGAGATTTGATTTATCGGTTGAGTCCAGGGAAAATCGACATCCGGTTTCATAGCCTTGGTACATTTGTAGAAAAATTTACAGAGATTATTGATAGTATGGGATTTTCACTACCGGCCCCCCCGGCCAACAGAACAATCCGCTGCAATGAGTACGACTCGTGAACATCCCCAAACAGATCTTGGGCTCTGCGTTCAGTTGTATGAACCTCCGAATCGTGGGCGGTGTCCGAAATCCCGTCGCTTCCGGTGAGTTCGAAGTAAGTAGTTAAGGTGTCTACCATCCGATGATCGCAAGGAACCAAAGATACAATACAAAAACACTGATACCGATGAAAATATATTTATGCGGATTACAGCCCGGAAAAAAACCGCCATGCTGGACCTGGTCCGTAGGCGATCATGTACGGTGTTATCATGATCGACAAAGGGCCGCTGATCGTGGCGCCAGACAGGGTGGCCACTGTGGGTGCGCGAAGCTCCTCGTGTGGGTGGGTGAACCCTGGTGTGGGTGCCGCCGCCAGCCATGTGGGCGCGCCGAACTTCGAAGAAGCGCCACATCAAAACGAATTTAGGCGTATCCAAGAATGAACAAGTCCTCAGATGCCCGTCAACTCGTACCTTCTTCCTGAACAATCAACCGGACTCGCAGTTCGGAGAAGGTTGAACTGTATGTCACGTGCTTTACGTTCGAAACCGCCCATCCTGAAAGACTAAATAAGCATGGAGAAACTAGTTCATTACATAGATCTGACTTGGCTTCACCGGCCAGGCCCTCTTGGTCACGCACCTCATAACCGTGACCGGCGGATACTTAGCCTCGAGCAAGGAACGGGCTCCGCGGGAATCCCAGTGGCGGGTCTGGACTATGGAGCGTGCCTCTAATTTATCATAATGTTTCGCATATGCAAGAGCCCGGGTGCGGGCAGGCGCGGCAAGCGATCGAATTATGAAGTATGCGGCGGGGCTACACATGTTGCGTCCACAATGCATGTCCAAGGGAGTAGCCACGGAACCAGATGAGCAGTGTGCAATCTGTGGGTCCGCGAAGCCCTTGCCTCGACGTAACGTTCCATCCCGCACTCCGCCCCAACGCCCTCGATTCGACGGCGCCAACCCGCTAACAAACTAAAAGAATTAGAATTATTTCACCCTGCGCTCGCAAAATTGAACACGTCTGATCACACATCAGTGTGACGTGACCTCTCATTTCTCCTATCCACCACGACTGAGATGCCTCCCCGAAACAAAGGCAACCAGGTTCTCGGAAATAATACCTTGCATTCGCGTTCCTGGCCAGCTGCCAAGGCTTCCCGGCACTGCCGCTTAACCAAAGATCGAGTCTCATAGCCCCGCGAAAATGAAGATCGGAGGTGCTCAAGAAATCGGCCGGACTTGAGGTTGAACTGTACGTCACGCGGGAGTTTGAACATACGGCAAACTATGCCAATGAATCGAATTTTGCACCTGATCCGCTCGCTACTTAGTGCCCTGAGGGACGGTGAAATTTTCTGTGCAACCCAAGGATTTTAGGTCGGGGCAAGCCACACTTAGCCAAGGGAAGCACGGCGGTATCACCTTCGCCTCTGACTTGCGCAACCGGCAAGGAACGGGTGTGGCGAAAATTCGGGGCGCGGGTCTGGACTCTGGATTTTCACGTTGGCGTTTGTGAAAGGAGGTGAGGGCCAGCTCGTGAATATGAGTTCAAATCCAACTCCCCATTCAAATCGCATCTGAAAAGCCGCGAGGATGTTGCTGCGCCAGAAGCGCGGTGCGTTGGACACTTTCTTTATTACTTACCCCCGCCGCTCGGTAATCTAGCCCCCTGTCACGTCGAAGCGGCTTTTCCGATATTTCGCTTATGTATCCAGGTGCCTCTCACTTGTGCCACTCTTCGGCCAAAACTTCTAAAGTTCTCGCTCCGCTGATTACGAAGCCTCTCCTAACACTAGGGGCAAAGACTGACGTACCTGACTTTCAGGTGCGACCTACGCATGTGGTGCGCAGGTTGACAAAGACACTTACATAAGACAAACACGGGCTTTGTCCTGGCAGAGGGGCGGTCAAAGCCTGCCTTTGTCTAATGCAGGTACCTTTGTCGGTTGTGTGACCAGGTGCACAGCACATGCCTAGGTCGCACCTGACGGTCAGGTGCGTCAGTCTTTGCCCCCGGTGTAAAATCAAGATACAATTGTTACCCGGAGGATGGAACACCCTGCCTCGAGCGAGCGCGGCATCACCTCCACGTGCCTTCCTCACCTTCGACATTAAAAACTCGCTTGCCGGAGATATCACCACTCCCCGCCTCGGTGCTCCCCTGATCCTCTGTGGTGGGACGGGTTTAACCACATCGGATCGCCAAGACCAAGTGGGTCGCCTGGCAATTAAAAGCAAATAACATGTCAAGTAAGACTCGGATATCTTGAAAATGACAGGCTGGAGGTCAAAGTAGCTGGGAGCTATATGGATTTGAGCGGGTACCACGCATAACTCCACCCGATGCGCCCATAGTAATGAATTAATTGGTAGAGCACATGGTCTCTCGCCGGCGGTATCATCGGCATTTTCCGAACTGCTTCATCCAGTGTACGGGGCCGTTTGGCGGGGTCGGTAAGCGGCGGGCGGACTTGGCGAGTCCTCCGGGAGTGCATTGGAGCTGTCGTATTCCATTAGTGACTGGGTTTGTGTGCAAATAAAAGCTATCTCCGCCCGGAATGGACAGAGAACATCACTCGTCTCGTATAATTAGGTCAGAACGAATCAAAATTATCATTCCAGAACTCTTTCTATCGAAAGCATCTCATATCAAGGCTTCTGAAATTTGAGAGCTCCCCAAAACAATCGCGGGAGTCGATATCCATAATTGTGGTTGAAAACCCCAATCCCCAGTTCCGCCAGCGGTACGTACAGCGGGCACAGTTACCTCACTCACGGAATCAGTTCACATAAATACGGAGATGGGAATCATTAAATTCCATGACAGACGACAGGCGAATCACCCCCATGCCGAGACTCTCGGACGCTAAGTCGAATGGTCCCATGTACTCCATCGGCGCCGAGTCAGCGTCGCCGACACCCACGGAGTGTGGAAGTATTACCCCGGATGAGCCCTCAATACTCCTAAAATATATAGGCCCGTTCGTCGAACCAAGAACGCTGAAGAAAGCTGACCTTCTGCATGCCAGGACGCGGCATTTTCCGTGGTTGAACATCGCAAGTTGCCGACGGTATCAGCCTCTGAGTCATTTTTTTACGAACCGTTACACTCCCTTGACGGGGCGGGCTTGGCATATGTCAGTAACCCCTTCCGAAGGGAAGACTGGGTCAATGCGTTTACGGGGTGGTTACAGGTCGGTAAATTGCAGTTATCGTTTAGTTACTGTCGTACCTTGGCCGGCTAAACGCGCGGGCCGAATTTCAGTGCGGTTCAAGGGTTCAAGTTTAGTTTACTGCATCGAGCAAGGGGGCAGTCACTAGGGAGACTCCGGATGTGCAGCTTCTCAATGGCATTGACGAGGACTCATTGGTTCGGGTTGCGCACGTTGCCCCACGAAGTTACGATTCACCCTTGTAATTCCCTGCCGAAGCTATAACCGTCAAATGTATAAATCCCTCAGGCACGGCTATGGCTCCAATACTCCTCGTATCGTATAATTATAAGGGAGCGGACATCTGTCGCATTCCATTCAGAACACACCCCGGGAGGTGTCCAAATATTAATATCATCTAGCTCACCCGGAACAAACAAGGGAACCCAATATGCATCCTGCCGGGTGGTTCCGAACCTAATCCCATGTTCAACAGGCGGCGACCACGCAAATTTAAACTCGAAGAAAGGCACAGCCAGCATAGTGCCGTCACCTGGCCGTGTTTCGCAGATAGGGCGGTGGATACGGCATGTAAAATCACCAATCTGGGCCTCGCCATGTCTTCCAAGCTGGACGGATTGAACGCGCCCTGAAGTGCCCCATCATTTTTAATTCGAAGTACTGTCTCTATGTTCGACACTCGGGGCACAGTACCGTTGCTCACTCAAGTCTCGCCTTCCCTGCAGATGAGGGGGGAGATGTCAGTCAACTTCTGGGCCTGAATGTAATTCAACCCCTTGAGAGACCAATGAATCGAACGCGCACCAAAGCTCTCGGAGGCAAGATCCATCCCGCCGACACCCCTCTCGATTACAACCGTATTAATAGCGTTCAACATTTATAGCGTTCAAATAGTCTTCGGTTGCGGCACGGCGATCACGCCTTAATGTTATTGCTAAGGGATGCTGACGACGATGGGATTCGCTATAACATTGATTAGCGTTACCGCGCTCGGGACTGCGCACGTTCGTCGCGTCGGGAACTCGTTCGCTGCGTTCCCCGCCGGCGACGCGCTTGATGCTTACCGCGCTCGGGACCCTGCATGGCGCGCTCAGAGCCGTGCATGATGGCTCGCTACTTAATGCATGATGGCTCGCTACTTAATGGCACACGACCAGTGGTCCGCAGCGGAGGTGTCATCGGCGGCTAGCGGATTCCATTTAGCTGCCGCCCGACCCGAGGGTCCTGCGAGATGTGGCGGTGAGCGAGATTCTCATCAAGTTGAGCTGCCAGACGGGCAGGGAGACTATCACCTTATCGCAACTTCTCAACAGGCGTACGACATAGGCCAGGAATATAAATTTACACTCATCCCGGCTGGCCTGGGGTATAGTTCCGTGCGGGGAAAATTGATGCGGTGTAATGCATTCGGCGCGCGCGACATGCCGTTCTTCGAGTCTCGGCGCACGTCCTCGGCCTGCTGCATGAGAACAAGAGAGCCCCGTCCTGTCATGACGTCCGTCGTCTTGGGCCGTCCAATGTGATATATCACGGGGACCTGCCTACTTGGGTGATAAACACTCGGGCTTAATTTAGAGATCAAAGATGTGGAGGCAGGAGTCTAGACACCCCTCGGGATGCCGTGCATTGTTCCTCGGCGGGAGATGCGGGAGGCCGGCCTGAGAACGAGAACCTCTTGCCGCGAAGTCCGTCCTAAATTTCGCCGGCGACAAGTTGGGTGATCGGCGCTCGGGTTTGATATAGAGACCAGAGACGGGTATACGTTGACCGCGAGTCTGCAATCATGTGTGTGGCATGTACTGTTCGTTGCGGGTGCAGTCGGTGCTTCGCCTCATCACCCGGCGCCCGTGGCGGACTGAAATCCTGAAATCCTCCAGATCAAGCACAGGCCAGGTGTAGACGCCGGAACAGTTGGGTCCTATAATCGCCCGAATAGCCGTTCCTACCAAAACAGGCTTCTGTGTCGATGATTGTCAGCTCAGCGCGCGAGTTTCCCAGGCTAGTCTTCATGAAATCACTGCTCTGCCTCGATATCACAATCATCATGTTTGCTGCGCCGCTCGCCCATTCACCCGGCGACCGAATTTAAGTGCCTCTGCGGGAGGAGCCCAAATCCGGTGGAATCGGTCGCCTTTTCGGAGAAGGAGAAGGCCGGGTCGAAACTGGCGGTGGCGTTGTGAGGGAATCGCAGCACGGCGTGCGAGAGACCTGTTTGCCGCGGCAGACTGACAGCCCTGCCCGTAACTCACTCAGCTGAACGCGGCGTCCGAGTGAGTTGATGGGGTGACAGACGGACGACACGTCGCCACTCTTCGTTTTCTATTCTGTACGCGCGTGGGGGTGGGGGGTTGGAAGGAGATATGAGTGGGACGGATGCGGGAATGGGAATAGAGAGGCGTGGACCCAAAAAGGTACTCCCTTGTCCGGGATGGCAGGCACGGCGAGATAGGCAGGGATGCATTTGCTTGATGAGCGTCCTGTGCTGAGATAGAAATGTTCAGTGGTTAACGCGGAGGAGCGCAACTTCGAACAGGACTTGAACACTCCAACTCGGCGGAGAGCGGCCAAACACCTTCTATGGATATTTGCTTCGTTTGGTTAGCGCGACACAGTGGGAGGGAATGTAGCCGTAAATCGAGAGCGAGCGTGACAAAAGATGGTTATGAGGTGCAATCTATCTTGCCGTTTCCAGGGATGATGACGATGGGCTGCCGGAAGTCAAGCTCCCTTCAACAAGGTATGAAGAGTACCAAGGCGATAGATTTTTTCCGTCACTCTTTGAATCGGGGGCCCACCGGCATCCGCCACATTGTGACGTTGGGCGCAACCGTCGGCAAACGGCGCCACCCTCCACCACGCCCACGGATGCGCCACCTAAAATTGCATCCGACATGGAACGAGAAAGTTAATGACGATTTACCTCTTTGTCTCTGGCTATCAGCTCTGGAGGTTGGAGCACGATGTTGGGAGATTTTGCCATCGATGGCGCCGGATCGGCGATACGATGCCTGGAATGCATAGGATGGTTTTAGGGCGCGATCGCTTTCCGAGGAAAGCTACCTTTCGAAAACAGAGTCTGCAATTCCAGAACCGGAGATGCCGCAAGTCCATGCTGACGGCGGACCCGAGGTGGCAACCGATGGATGGCCGCATTAAGTCCGCGCCAGAGAGCGGCCACTTCGTTTCTGTTTCCGAAGATCGGCGCCATGCGGCACGGTCCACAGCCCAAAATGACGCTTGAAGTTAATTGAGGCACGGAAACGGAAGCAGATCACCACCGCCACGCGGAGGGAAGTCGCTATCCAGAACGAGACAGCATCCCTGACGGAGGATCACCGCCGCGGCACATTTTTGTGCGAGGTATTGCTTCAAAACTATCAGCCACTTTTTATTAGCGCGATGAGATGGATAAGGAGACGCACCAAAACGTTGCCAACTTGGAGCGTGGTATCTAAATTCGAGACGCGAATATAGATTACACCCTGAATTCCACGGTCGCAAGTCCATGTACGCCGCAAGGATGTCAAGTCCCCAGCGGTCCAGTTGGTGCGGATGGTGGTGAAGGGCGACCGTAATTGATGTCTGTTGTTTGGTTGCACAGCCACTACACCGCTTCTCGCTTTCGCTTCCTGCCACTGGCAAGACATACGGTTTCCTGGTCCTTCCAGTCTCAGGTGCTGCTTCGCCTGTATCAACAGACTTGGTAGCTTCAATAGCGAACTAGTGCTTGCTCTGCTTGTTCCGGATGCCAACCCCCCTCCGTGCCTCGACAACGGCAACAACTGTCAATGCCCACTGGCGTCAGCAACGTACGAGCTTGCTCTTATCCTCGATCCAGCCTCGATCTCACCCATGCTCCAACATACAAGTTTATCGTCTGATATTTACTCCTTTACGTGGAGCCGGATGCCATTGAATCCCAACTCCGACTGTCCGATCCCCCGCCGTTGCGGGCTGTCGAGCCGAATATTTCACAGGTCTCCTTTGACGGTGATGTGATGTTCGGGCAAGTAAACCAATTTGTGCGTGGAGAGGCCACTGGGATTTTTTCGGCGGGTCTTGACCGCTTCCAGTTACCGGTCTTCCCCTTTCTTTTCTATCTCTCTGTCCCCGCGAGTAAATTCAAGACATCCTTCCCGCTTCGCAGTCTGATATTCAATCACAGTGTTGGAGGCCTGGACCCACACAACTGCTCGCTATTTACGTGGAACCGGATGCGCCTGACTCCCAACCTCTCCCGTTATCCGATTTGATCCCAAACCGTAGTCGCCGTCCGGCTGGATATTGAATATTTCGCAGGCCTCACTTGACCGTGACGCAATGCTCTGGGTAAATAACCAATCTCTTCTTCAAATCGGTTGCTACGCTCTCTGGGGAATCGGTCGGCCAACGGGTTACCTTCGTGGGTCTTGACCACTTGCGAGCACTCGAGATTGTCCGTGAAACCCGAACTTACACCACCCGCCACATTTTATCGCCCTGGATCATTTCGTGGGGCTTGATCACTTTTCACTTCTACCAACCCCGTCAACATGAAACAGGAACGTAGTCCACCCAACCCCAGCTTTGCAAGACCTGCGATTGGACCGGATTCTTTCACCTTATTCGTCCAAGGCCTCTGCAAAGTCCAGGAATATTAACCTGCCCACTATGTGCTCATCAATATTAAGCGCCCACTAACAGTTTCTGATCTCGCTCCCGCTCCTCCACGCTACACGGCCTTCACTACTAATGTTGTATATCTCCAAGGATTTGTTCGAAGCTTTTATCTCGGCCATGTGCGCCCGCCTGATGACCGACGGGTAACTAGAGCTCCACGCGATTTCGGGGTACTCCTTGGACTACTTCAATGCTTTCTGGGTCCAGACTGGGTCGCTGTGGAGCTCCCCCTGCTCCTGGATCCAACACGGCTTCTCCTGGAACGCCGACGTGCTGAAAGATCAGTCTAGTACCGTTGATGACCGCCGGTACATCTCATCTACGCCACATCTACGCAGCAAGAATCGAGATTCAGCCAACGCATCTATCTACTCTCTGGGTCTACATAAATGACAGCCGTCTCTCATCCTGCCGAATGGTTCGTACATCCATCTATCCGGCTCCAAAGAAGCTTAGCCCTCGCCAGTGATCATCAAGCCCGCACGTAGAACTCGCAATTATTGCGCCAATGGTGGCCTCGGAGGAAGCATTCGACATTGTGATCGCCGCCGCGATCCCGCACCCGATCATGATGTCATTGACGATTTTTCACTGTTCGCTTTCCCACCAACTGCGTTCACACTTCAACGACTTGAGGCAAGCGGTGCGATTCCTGACTCCCGAAGTACCATATGGATTCTGACCTTTACACAGACATCGGTCTCACAAGACGTACACTTGAAGTAAATCCGCTAAACCTTTCGTCCCTTGGAAGAAAATGCCCACTCTCGAAGTTGCAGTGCCGACGATCAAAGCGAAAAGTCTTCCTGCCCAGTCATACTTGGTATTCCTTACGCCGGACCGAGTCGGACGTGGACCATCGGATGTCATCATTTCCGCGGCCTTCTATCTCGCTTCATTGCCCGATCAATGGATTGTCATGGAATCTCACACTGAGAAGACAGGACATGGCACAAGACTCTCTTCGCAGTCTGGACCGTGTTCTGGACCGCAACCAGTATCTGGGAAAGCTTTGCTATTCGTTATCTTCTGACGCAAATACAGGGTCGCGATTCGGCATCTTTCGTAGTCTTGTTCCGAGGGTATAGTCCCATGTTTCATGCCGGTGTGTGGGTAGTCTCACGACACGTCTCGGTGTCGGTTGGGTCATCTTTGTACACCACCTTAACATAACATCGCTGGATCCGATCCCGACAGCGTTCGACGTTCCGCGCCCCGCCGCTTGAGTGGACCGACGCGATGTATCAATTCAGCTTACTGTCAAACAGACGCTGGCTCATTACTTATCTCAACCGGCCACAATACTCCTACGCTTGGGGATATGTTTGTTGTTCGGCGCATCTCAGCAACCAGGCATAACTATCATTATTGCAGCGAGATGAGTTTTTGTCAAATCTGACCACCTAAAGGGGACCTTGTTTAACATGTGATGCAAGGAACCGTCCCGGCTGTCTCGCACTGTAACGATTAATATTCATATTCTTCGTTGGGTCCGGACCCTGTGGAGCCTCAATGTTCTTTCACTAGCGTGGAGTAGGAAATGTGGTACTATACCCGCGGTGAGTGCATCCGCAATGAAGTACACTCTCACAGAAATCAGCGTGATCCAACATCAAGTGCTCTTTCAATTCCCAAAGGTGCCGTAGTTTATCTACACCTGCCGTTCACCATGTGATGGAAGGAACCGTCATATTTTCTTCGGTCCTCTCGGCAATATGGTGGGCCTGAAACACTGTGGAGACGGATCTTTCAATGTGTCTTCCACTTCTGATTTATGACTCTGAGCGCTGAACGGCAGGATAATAAGTCTCGTGCGTGTGGTAAGTGGAGTCATCGATGCAGATCCCACCGTCATAGCCCCTTCGCAGAATTGGCAGCGCGTCACAAGCATGATGAGTGATGATGAGTATCTTCTTGTTCCTAACCTAGCGCTGCCCTATCTTCCAGGATTAATATCCGACATCCCGCGTTTATTGTCTCCGCAACAGCGTGGGTGTGGGGGTGCGCGACCTGAACGGGGAATGTTCCTGGCCGAGGCTACTCACCCTACGCACTTCCGCAGCGATTAGCGGTTTGTACCTGCGTTGAAAGATCGGCCTGCCTGAAACTAATCTCCGTCCACAAGGGAGAGTACGATTAGATCCTCACAGCGGCTCCAGAAATTCATCAAAGTGGTTCCGCTCGTCAATAGCATCGACGTCCGACAGCCTAAAAGGCCCCGTTATCCGACGTACGTATTCGAACGGAACGGTGTCATATGGCTTCCAATGACCGGCACTGCACGGTGGTATATCGACTGTGCTCGCTGTCCAGCTAGCCAATCCAGAGCTAACGCTCATGTCGATGGACACGACGCAAGATCAATCGCGGAGGCTGTTATGCCCACGCCTACGGCATCTGTTCCGCTGTCCACCAGAAAAGACCTAGCAACTAATTTCTGCAGGGGTAAACGTGCGTCCAATCCTCTTGTCATTAGAGCCAGCGCGGCGATTATAAAAAGTTCTTGTAGCTATCGGCAGACTTCTGCGTCCGGGATTGTCATTGGGTGCGGGTTTGCCGTACAGGAAGCTCTTCTAGCTCTATTTCCATCCTTACGTTTCCGCAGGTCACTTGAACAGGGTCAAAATTTATCAAGTCAAGCTACATAGAACATTCGTCTAGATCTACCGTGCGCGCGGTCCTCCCTCGGATTTTAGGATTCTACTTTTAGGGTATATATTCAATTTCCCCAACCCACACCTACACTGCCGTATTCCCAAAATATGCTCTTTCGTAGACGTCGATCCCCAAGCTTTTTGACTTGACAACGATTCGGAAGCAAGGTCCGTGGTGCCCACAATCCTTGGGTAAACTGTCCGTTAGGTCAGTGGGCCATTTTCCTTGAAGAGCCTGACAGGGACTAACTCCTGCACTATTTTTAAGACACCCCCAATAATGTCAACTTCGCAAGCTCAATTCGCCGTTTCCGCGCGAGAAAGGCCCTATTGAATCATTGATTTTTCCCCCGCTCATGAGAGCAATGAGAGACGTTGTACCACTAAGCACTTGGAGTGCAGTGCGAGGTAGCCATTCCTCGCTTCTCTGATTTCCGCCGGGTTTCCCGGCGGGAGTGTTCCCCCTTTGAGAGTGATTTCTCCGATGCACACAAAGTTCATCGATAGGGCTTCAACCCGACCATCTGACGGGACGTGCCTACCTGGTCGTTGATGTGAGTTTGAAACTGGCCCGACGGACGGGACCTGGCTGTCGACGGGTGACGGCCCTCGCAACGGGTCCGTGTGCGGGATTTGTGTCTTTCGGCGTGGATATCGATTTTTTTTTTTTGACTGTGAATATTTTCTGAAGCCACACAGATAGTTTGAACGGAATCTGTTGTACTTTGCAGTCTCCTCGGCCCATTCGCAAGTCTTACGCGGGCAACACGCACACAGTAAATTTCTTTGAACAAGTTAGCACATTCAACCCTAGTCTCCCGTAGTCAGACTCCACGAAGTTCCATGATAGTCGATAAAACTTCAATATGGAATTCAACCCGGTCAACAGTGTGTTGACTCTGTGGGATATTCTGGTGAGAACATAATAACATTGTTATTTTCATCAGTCTTACCAGTTGAGTCCTAGGCAGAACTCCAAGCCCCCACTCAGCGCCAATAATATTGAGAACATTGTACATCATACCTTCGGGAAGTTCCGAACAGACTACCCAGGCTTGGGCATTGAAGGGATATCTACATGGGTGGGTTCAAACACTTCGAATAACCTCCATGTACTTGCGATTATTTTCCGAGTTCTGCTAGATACGCGGAAGATCGGTGGGTGACCCGTCAACCCGTCGATGGACGGGTATGTGTACCACGTTGACGGGTCGACCCGTCCGGCACCCGGCCGTCTCAAACCCTGACCTAATTGCTCGACCGAAGGGTCCCGGCACGCCGAGACGGGCCGTCAACCCGTTAAATCGATGGACGGGTCGAAGCCCTAAAGTTCAACTTTAACAAACCGAAAGAAGGAGCAAAAGAAGAAAAAAAGATCTATTTTGCGTCTTGTTCTCAGTGTT
This sequence comes from Mycena latifolia, assembly GCA_029289555.1. Classification (NCBI taxonomy): domain Eukaryota; kingdom Fungi; phylum Basidiomycota; class Agaricomycetes; order Agaricales; family Mycenaceae; genus Mycena; species Mycena latifolia. The sequence continues at coordinate 754,286 of JARJLE010000049.1, forward strand.
CGGACAGCAGGATATCCCTTTCAAACCTTGGCAGATCTAAGTATTCGCAAAAAAAGGAAAACAATGCTTGGTCGTGTTTAACCCACCGGCATCCATCGGCAATCAACATCACTCTGCCATGACTCATCTGAGACAAACCCTCGCCCTGGCTGCCGCCCATGTCCACCTTCTCCTCAAATTCTGACTGCGTAGATGCCCGAGTGGAATCCTCCCAGTCCTTGGAACCAGCAGCTGGACCGATCAACAACTTGCCTGAACCTCGGCTTGGACACCTTCCTCACCTTATGGAACGCGTTAGTCTCCAATACACAGCTCTCGAAGAGGCTACAGGGAGCATCACACCTTCTCCACCAATCACCCATCTTCCCCCGGAAGTTCTCTGCCATATCTTCATAACAGCTCTGCCAGAGCCACCAGCGAAATCCCCCGTCCCGCCCATGATCAGTCAGCCCTGGCCGTCGCTTCCACACATCTCGTACGAGGCCCCGTGGATCTTCGGACAAGTCTGCAGGCAATGGCGCGCGCTCGCTTTGTCATTGCCGACGTTGTGGACGTCTATTACCCTCACGACCGGGACATCCACGCGTGAAATCAAATTGCTCAATACTCAGCTTGAGCGTTCTGGAAATATACCGTTGGACGTTCTGATCAGGTTTCGCCCGGTTGAGATATTCGAATTCGCGAGGGGTCTGTCCACGTTGGTAGGACACTGCGGGCGGTGGCGAACGATTCAGCTCTCTTTCGAAGGGAGAATGCCGCCGCACCCAGCATTCGAGGCTTTGGGTCCGATGCCCCTCCTCACCAAGTTGGTATTCAGCGGGTGGAGTGTACGTCACCTCACGCAGTACAATTTCTTCAACACTGCCCCGAGCCTCCACACGGTCGTCCTCAGCAACCCCGGAGACACCTCCATCCCCGATATCCAGCTCCCGTGGGCGCAGCTCGTGAGCTATACGGCCACATATCCAGGATTGATGCACTTCAGAAATCTCTCTGCATCTGCGAACACCCTCGTAGAATGCGACCTAGACTTTGCCTTCAAGCATTCGGCAGAGATTACCGACACCTTGATCCTGCCGCGTTTGCGGCGCCTTGCCATCACGAAGGACTCATTTCTGGATTGTATTGTGGCACCCGCGCTTCAGGATCTCTATGTCCGTGGCACCACCGCCCGCGTCCTCCCCTTCCTGCAGAACTCTGGTTGTGCATTGACACGGCTAACATTATTTATGTGCAACGCCACGGCCTCGGACATCATCCTCGTCCTGCAGAATTCTCCCTCGATCACGGACCTCCGTCTCGATCTCTCCGAGCTCACTCGTACGACCGCAGTTATTTCCGCCCTCGCGGTTCGTCCAGGGCTTACGCTGCCAACGCTCTTACCGAACCTCACTTCTCTTTCCTGGGGAAATCGTACGAACACGATCGACCGTTCCGCCTTCGTCGACATGCTGGAGTCGAGATGGTGTATCTCGGCCAGTAGGCCGGGCATTTGCCAGCTCCGCTCTGTGGCTGTTTACGTGGGCCGTCGGCCAATGAAGGGGCAGTCGGCGCGCATGCAGAACATAGCCAACGAGGGCATGGATGTGATCATGCTTCCCGCTAGCAAGGGAGCGTCGGTGATGGAGAAGTGGAGGGATTGCTAGCTCTCGGAGTCGGCGGGAATGTTAATTTCGCTGGGGCGGTTTATGAACACAGTAAGAATTTATTCCTCGGTGCTCCGATCTTCTGGTTGACGGTCCTCAACTTCGCAGTATCGTTTTTCGACCTTTCGGAGGAGCGTAATAACTGTTTAAAATAAAGGACTTAGTTCGCGTCAGTACGCAGGCCGCCCTTTCACCAAGCTCGCCCCGCGGGCGTGAGTCAATTCTGATAAAGGTCGCCATTCTAACTTGAACCCCGCAGCACGAACATTCAGTCGAATTTAACTTAAAAAGTCCATACATGCTTGCTAGTATGCGAATCCAGCATCTGACACGCTCGAACGTCTGGGAGGCGCCTGCAAGTCCAGAATATGAACTTGACGATGATGCTCGGATTACGTCTGGCTTCGTGTCGCTAAAAATCATTTATCAGCGCGCTTGAGCTCACACCTTCGTATTCCGGGAGCACATTTAATCACGAGACGCAACAACAGGTGTTAACCAGGAAGGGATAATTGTTATTCCGATTATCCTCAGCATTCCGACGGGATTTCCGGTGGCCAGCTTGGCCTGACCAATATAGACATCTCCTACATGCCGTATAAATGCGAGGCGAAAGGCGGATTTGGCAGAAAAATGGGCTTTTCACAACCGGTCATCCCCCCGATTCCGGAATCACTTTCATTTGCTGGCAAGTCTGCCCTCGTCACGGGTGCCAACACCGGCTTGGGGTTAGCGTCTTGTTTCCATCTCGCCCAGCGCCATATCTCCTCTCTCATCCTCGCATTCCGCAACCATAAGGCGGGCGAGTCGACCCGGAGCGCTCTGTTGGTAGACCCCATCGTCCGGGCTCTCCCCACCAAGCCCACCATCCTCATCTACGAAGTTGATCTCGCGCGTCCCACCTTCGTCACGGCCTTCGCGACTAAAATCCTCGCCGAGGTCCCTACCTTGAACATCCTCCGTCTTAACGCCGGCATCAGCACCCTCGCGTGGCAGACGACGCCGGAGACCAACACCGAGCAGACGTTCCAGATAAACTACCTCTCGAACGCCATCCTCTCCATCCGCCTCCTGCCGCTCCTCCGCCGCTCAGCCGAGACATCCCACTCGGCCTCGCACCTCACCATCGTTGGCTCTCGTGCCCAGACGCTGCACTCGTACGGGAAGTATCCCATCCCCGAGACGACCTCCATTTTCGCGTTCCTCAACGACCGCGCCAACTACCGCATCCAGCGCTACGCGGACAGCAAAGTTCTCGTGTCGATGTGGCTCCGCGTGCTCGCAGCGCGCGTCGACGCATCGGTGGTGACCGCGAACAACGTATGCCCCGGTATGGTGACCACCAATCTCAGCAACAAGGAGGCGTGGTGGCTCAGAGGTATCATGGCTGTCCTTCACGCGACCAGAGGGCGGTCCCCGGAGGCAGGCGCCCGGACACTGACTGGTCTACGCCACTAGCGCGGGCCCGTAAACGCATGCGCACGGAGAGATGTTGATCGACTACCAGGTGTGGGAGTGAGTTATTTTTTGCCTCTCGCGCCGCTTATATGTAACTGACAATGCGCCCGACAGGAATAAAAATTTGAGCTCAGAACAGGCTCGGTCGATGCAGCAGAGGCTCTAGGCGGAAATTCTGGCTGCTGCCGAGAACACTGCGCCAGGCTCGGTCCAGGAAGCAAAGCTGGAGGATTACAGCCAAGTGAGAAACGATAGACACCCTTGCGTTTGCGAGCAAAGTTCGGGCCGAGCTGTGGCCCCACGCGGCATCTACGCGAAACTCCACGGTTGTAAGAACTCCACACCAGGTAGCCCGCTCAACCCCAACTCAACCCCATCCCTTCCTGCATCGTCCCACTATGCTGGGGAACAGACGCCACCTCCCGCCCGTTGTCGTTATGTCCGCGTAAGGACCAAGGTCTGGTACTTGTTCATGTTGCATGAATATAGTAGCCTACTAGTAGCTTTAAGGATAAGGACCGGCCATGTTATGGTTTGAGAAAGAGCAGTTGAACAACCGTAGGGCGGCGGGGCCATATATTGCAAGTTCTCCGCAGCTCCACACACGAGACGACGGGGCAAACTAAAATTAGCACGGCCCCAATGCGGCCACAGCTCGGCCCGAACTTTGCTCGCAAACGCAAGGGTGTCTATCGTTTCTCACTTAGCTGTAAGTATTATTATACTATATTATCTGATGTATTAGAATCAATGTCACCTGTCGTTTACTGTAGGCTCGCAGCCGTGCAGAGGGAGGAAACGACTTACCATTCATATTTATTTGATAAGACTGTTACATGGGTCATCATGTTCAGCGTATTGACTGTGGGCACAGCTTACATTTATCTCCCTTGCATATTATGAACTTGACATTTGGTAACTGAGTTAGGACACCTTTTTGGCCAACTAGAGTGCAGGAAGCGGCCAGCCATCATGCTCTCTCAGTAATATTCGAATTGAAACCGAACCACTGGGATGAGCGGAATGTTGGGGCATGTCAGGACTGTTCTTGATATCACCAGGCAGAGAGACGCACAGATACAAGAGTATTGGAGAATGTGATGAGCGCAAATACAGGGAGGAAACTTTGACTTTTTCTATCCACCATCTCATCGTCATGGGCGCTTTAGCAGTGAGGGGGCAAAGAGGGAGCACAGGTAGTTTGTGTGCGTGCAAAAACGTCCGGTTGAGATGCAGGAGGGTACGGAACAGACCGTTAGGTGAACAGACTCTAGGAGTATATTCTGTAAACCATCAATCAGAATGATTCACAGCCGCGAGTCTAATTTGTGCACCGCGGCAAACTCGCACAGGCGCGGATGCCGTACAGCGTGCGTCTGCACAAAATGCTGACCCATAGCACCCGGGGCTGATTCACGCTGACCGACCTAACGACAGAGTAAGTTCGCCGTCTAGAGAGATTGACACATTCACGATCTCATAGGGGTGACCGGTGAGCACGGCCGCCGGAGCGTGGGAGGGCGTGGGGAAGCATTGGACATTGACGGTTTAATTAAGTGGCCGGATGATACTCGACGAGTTCGCCGGTTGATCATGATGTTCGACGTCATCGACGCCGAGACGCTGGCAACTGACCGTTCTGGACAGTTAACGTCCATGCATATGGTCCTCCACTGTCCAGCGGCCGGATGTGATTAGATTAGAGTAGTGAGAGTCGCGAAGGCACGAGTCGGCGGGCGAAATCTTGAGTCAGCGGAGAAAGAGATTACGGGATATAGTTGCTTGTATCTGGCAGCTGGGCAGCTTTTGACAACGATCCTGGCAGCAGAAGATCCTCGATGAGGAGGAACAGGCCCACTTTTAATTCGGTACTCCGTGCATACTCCGCTGACCCTGCCGCTTTATCCGTCTGATTGCACTTCCGGGTTTCATACGGTTGTCCGGTCTATTAACCAGATCCTCGGCTTATCTGCGTCTTCTCGAATCTTTGCTACTTTTACTCCTCAATTGAACCGTCACGTCAATGAACTGCATAACATGCGCAGAGCACGCAGCCTCAGCCACTTATCCGCATCCCGGTCCGAGAATTAAATGCGCTGCACCCGTACAACAGGAGGTGAGGTACGAGGTCCTAGTTGTGGCGTTCATCCGAGAGACCAATACCCCCGGATCGATTTTGTTCCGTAACCAATTGCGAGAGTGCGAGCTGCGAATGCTAATTAGGGAACGTTGGAATCAAATCTGCGCAGCAGCTGATTAGAGGCTTTATCGATACTCTCCCAATACCGGACTCTGGAGATATTTCTCTCAATTTGAAACTCGATGCGTTGGAGAGCTATCCACCGGGTCAATCGTGTTTGTTTGTGTCCTTGGCATTTTCTCTTAGCCGGGCTTACCGAGCTGGCCTGGAAACCCAGGATGCTCAACTTCAAGTGCGGCAGTACAGTTCCACCACATACAAATCACACAGGCGCGTCATGGAGCGGGTAGCCCGTGCTTTCGACTAGTAATAGACACTATGTACGTCAGCCTGCCAAATCCGGAGGTTGAAAAAATTATAGCTCTCTCAAATATCCAACCATCGAGAATCCCTCTTGGCAAACCCTTCCTCTCATTGAAAGGAGTCGTTTTGCAAGAGGGGAAATCAATAGGTAAAAATTTGAGTGACTAGATAGACTTGTCACAAAGAAGCGGCGTCTAAGCGGCGCGCACCAAAGCCCATTCTATCAATACCGTCTCAGTTTCCCGGATCGAACGTCATAAATTCTAAAGAGCTCTCCAAACGAGGCACCAGCGAAAGAGTATGTTCCCACATTCTCATATTCGACAATATTTTAGGATAGCCCAAGTCACACTATGACGTAAGGTGAAGATCCCCGAGATCCCCGAGCGCAATTGAACATTCGATGAATACAATCCGGGGATGTCTGCGAGGAGCGTTCTGTCAAGTGTCTGCCAGCCAATAACACATCAACATCAACCACATGTAAACGTAGCCTGAGTGGCATACTGGTGGTGTTTGTTGCCCAGATACCATCACATTGGACCCAGTAAAGCAACTCTAGAGCGAATCCTGGATTTGATATGGAGTTGCAGACTTGCAGGAGGCAAGTGATGCAAGACCTCATCAGTTTTAAATAGTCTAGCAAGGGAGGCTTGCGGAAGAGAAAGATGACGTGAGGGAGAGAGCAACGGACGACTTTGATGCCGTCAACTCACTTCATGCCACTGCAGGACATAAATGATCGGAGCCAACGACTTCGATTGAAGTTCATCTTTCTCCCTCCCACTATGCACCCAAACAGCCCTCTCGGTCCAACGATGTCCAGGGCTTCTCCACCAGGAAGGAGCTCATCCTTTCGGCCGTTGCCCTCCCCTTTATCGGACTCAGACTGGCTTGCACCCCTGATCTTGAATGCAAAGGCAATCGCTGCTGGGGCAGAAACACTCCCCCTTCCATATGTGAAGGGAGTCTTCGGAACTGCGGTATTCCTTTTGGAGACAGTTGAGGTTTGTAGTAAACAATTATTGATAGGATTGAATGAATCTCATCAATTGTTGCAGACAATACAAAGGAATCGAAACGAGATGAGAGAACTGTGTGCAGACACCGTCGAAATCATCTCTGTGATTCGAGACCGAGTTTCAGCCCATAGAGATACAGCTGCTCTGCAATTCAAAGTTCAATGTGAGGAGCTTGGCAGGTAAGTAATTCAGACTCTCCCTCAGTGGTTATGGGGTGATGTTGTACAATCTAGCTTCTTGCAGGATGTAATGGAGGCTGTACATCAGCGCCAAATAAAACCCAGGGGGTTCAGTGCTCGTCTCAAAGAAGTTATGAAGTCAAGCAGCACTGCAGATGATATCCGCAGATTCCGGAACAGAATCCGGGAAGTGCGGTCAAATTTCATGGTAGATACATCCCACTTTAAGAAATACATATTGTCTAATGACTGAGACCCAAGCTCATGACAACTGTGGACACGAATTTCCAAGTGCAAAAACTATTGACTGTGCTGTCACCAAGTATGACTCTCTTTGAACACAATGTGATGCAATCTTATTTGTTCTTTCAGATTATACGACTGTGTCCAAAGTTTCTCAGCCGATCAACAATTGTCCACCTCCTACCAGAATATTCCATGGCCGACGGGTGATTCTCGACAAGATGCATCAATACTTCACCCAGAGTTTAGGAAAGCAAGACATCTTTCTGCTGTATGGACTAGGAGGTTCCGGTAAAACACAGATTGCCCTAAAATTTGTGGAAGAATCAGCCTCTCAGTAAGCAGCTTATCTCCAGAATTGGAAGTAATTAAACCCTTTGGACAGGTTTACCGACATTTTCCTTATTGACACCAGCACCATTGAAACAATTGATGTTGGCCTCAAAACAATAGCTGCAACCAAGAGTGTTGGTGATTCATCCGCAGATGGTCTTCAATGGCTTCAAGGTGAACACAATGAATGGCTCTTACTGTTCGATAATGCCGATGACCCGAAACTTGACCTCAACAAATATTTCCCTCAATGCAGCCATGGGAACATCTTGATCACATCTCGAAATCCTGGACTTTGTGTCTATGCTGGCTCATACAGCCATGTCTCTGATATGGAAGCACCTGATGCTGTAGATCTATTACTCAGGAGTGCTGCCAAAGATACCACAGATTATCACAGAGAAACTGCAGCCCAGATAGTGAAGGTTCGTTAGATAACAAACTGATTGCTTGTATTTGAAGTTCAACATTTTGCCAGGTACTCCACTATCTACCTCTTGCAATCATTCAAGCGGGCGCATTTGTTGCAAAATCAGGAAATTTGGAAAGCTACCTGGCCCTTTATGCACATAACAGAGCTCGACTACTCAATGAAAGGCCTGCTCAGTCCCATGATGATTATGCATGGACAGTGTATACCACTTGGCAGATTAGCTTTGACCAGCTCAGCCAACAGGCCAAGACCTTCTTACAGCTTTGTTCATTCCTCCATTACCAGGGAATCTCAGAGGATATATTCAAGAATGCTTCGAAGTACACACTCAAACCTTCTGGACCCTCTAAAGTGGAGCTAGAGTTGCCATTTAAATTGCTCTCACAGATCTCAGGACCCTCGGGTTTTTGGGATCCTTTCTTCTTCATGGATGTGACCAATGAACTCAGAGCATATTCCTTAATCAACTTTGATTCAGAGAAAAATGTGTTATCCATTCATCCCCTGGTGCATGACTGGACTCGCACCACACTTTCTAACCAGGAGCATCATCATTGCATGATCATGATAGTAGGAATGTCGCTGGCACAGCTATCAGATGAGGATATAACCCTGGCTAGTCAATGGATGATGCCCCACATTGATGTTTTAATGAAGGGCAAGTCCCATGGAATCGTGGATTTCGCACTTGACTATGCCAAAGTGTATCTGTTCACTGGCAATGCCAAAACAGCGGAATTACTTGAATTAACAGTTCTCAAAGGAAGGAAGGAACTACTGGGTGAGGAGCATCCGGACACTCTTGAAGCTATGTATTGGCTGGCATGGACATATGATGAACTGGGCAAATTGAAGGAGGCAGAGGAACTTGACCTTGAAGTGTTTCAGAAGCGGAAGAATGTACTAGGAGACAACCATCCACAGACTCTAAGTGTGATGGGAAATCTGGCATTAGTATATAACAGGCTGGGAAAATTGAAGGAGGCAGAAGAACTCGCAGCTGTGCTCCTTCAGAAGCAGAGAAATGTTCTGGGTCCCAATCATCCAGACACTTTGACTACTATGGGGACTCTGGCATCCATTTACAAAGAACAAGGGAATTTTCAAGAGGCTGAGCAGCTCGAGGTTGTTGCACTTGAGAAGTGGAAGAAGGTTCTGGGAGATAATCATCCAGACACAATGCATACTATGGGAAACTTGGGAGTTACATATCACAGGCAGGGTAAATTTCACGAGGCCGAGGTGCTTGGACTTGTTGTGCTTGAGAAGCGGAAAAATCTGCTCGGTGGCAGCCATCCTGACACCTTGCGTAGTATGGGGAATCTGGCAGGTACATACAAGGAATTAGGCAGACTGCAGGAGGCAGAGAGCCTTGAGGTTGGAGTGCTTGAGAAGCGACATGTTATCCTGGGTGATAATCATCCGGATACCATACGTGTCATGGGTACTCTGGCTGCTACATACAATCAATTAGGGAAACTGCGAGAGGCAGAGGAGCTTCAAATTTTGGTGCTCAATAAGCAGAAGAATATCTTAGGCAACATCCATCCAGACACTTTACGCACCATGTCAAATTTGGGATCCACGTTTAACAAGTTGGAAGATGGAAGGAGGCAGAGGTCCTTTTAGTTACAGCACTCAAAGACAATCACATCTTCAGAGTAAACACCACCCGTTCACTCTGAGACCATGCGAAATCTGGGCAGTAACATTCACCATGCTAGGTAAATTAAAAGAGGCAGAGGAGCTGAATACAGCTCTCAAGAGGAGCTACGCTCGAGTATATCTCCGATTTTTACCTTTGTACTATGTAGCCCGGATACCCTTTTGTTTATGCTTGTTCCCTCGCTCTGATATTAACTATTCTGTCTCACACTATTGCTTACCATGGTTACCTCAGTATGCATTTATCACAGTCTCTGCAGTCTGCGTAGATTATGCAGATCAATCAGTATCATGCTTGTGTACAGACAATGTTCTCCACCGATATGCAAAGCAACTATTTGCAAGAGTTTTACAGACATCAGAAACATCAGGCCTTGCCATCTCCATGTCGAGCCTCTATACATGCACCTCAAATCAATGTTTAATTTGCCGTGGCATGATTAGCATCAATGAAAAAAGTCGATTGCAACCGTTGATGCCCTGATCGAACAGGGACTCTCTGACTATCCTTCAGAATGACCAACACAGATCTCAGATGCACTCCACATGCTACCAGGCCCTTCCCACCTCCGTGTTCAATCTCAATAAATAATGCAGCTCAGAAATTCATTTGCTGTTCGCCATATCACGCCCAAAAAGCCGACCCTCACCTCCCCGATGACACCCTACAAGCCAAGACTCGTCATGGCCGAAGCAACCGACGACTCATATATCTTCGCCCGGACGCTATCCTCACTGATGCCATGGAACGCTTCCAATACGCATACGGCTGGCTTACCTCAGTGGCTGAAATCCACGGCCTACGTCCTCGAACCGTCCTCCGAACAACGAAACGATGTCGAATTTGACTCCATCACTGATGTTATGGGAGTAAACCCTCTTAAATCACGGTACACAAAGTCAAGCTGATCCAAAACGAGCTAGATTTCCTCCGCGCTAAGGTTGACGACCCACACGCGAGATATGACGAACTCAAGAACTTCATCAACAACTTTACCTTCCCAAATTCCTCCGACGGCCGCCCATCACTCTCCTCCGGAAGATCATGAAGCAGAACATTATCTCCAAAGCACGAGCTCTGCTCTCCCTCCAGCCAATCAAACGTGCAGACGCCGAGGATCTTGATAGACGCATCAAGACGAAAATACACCTAGAATTAGGGATGCCTTTCATGCCTAATTCGGACATATTGACGCTTCCCGTAGACCTCCACGGTCTCGATTTCCCCTCCATTGCACGGATAAATGACAGCATATCCATCGACGGTCTCCAACGCGACCTAAATCACCCCATTCCGAGTTACCAAACTCTCGCGCGCATCACACTTGCCGACTGGACATGCAGTATCAATAACTGCACTAATCCCATCGACTACGAAGGCCTCACCCGGGACTTTACAAGACATGCAAACCGTATCCCATACGGCTGGATCACCGCCCAAAAGGCCATGGCCGACTCATCGCCCAAACTCGCACTGAAACGAACCGAGTTAAAGGGCATCTTATCAGGCGACGTATCCCTTTCCCACCCTCAAAACCTTCAGTAATCACTTGCCCGCAGTCCCGGGTCCTAACGGACACGCGCTCAAGTCCTTACGTGGAAAGGGAATACGTTGCCTGAAAGATATGGGCAATTGGCAGCTTCGAGTAGATGGAAAATGGATCGTACAAACCATAACGCGCCCCACAGGCCCATCATGGTCAGATGCAGCCAAGTCGAACTGGGACAAGCTAAGTAATGTCCTACGCTGCTTGGATATGAACTGGTTTTCCCTCGGACAACCAGATTTACTGCAACCACGCGAACAAGGGGGAATCGGCTTTCGAATTTCGGCTATCGGGTCAAAAAGTTTTTTTCAACCTCCGCCGAGACCCCCCCCCCCCCCCTCCCCCCTATATACGGAAGGAGTTTCCCACCCTGAGCGGCGGGCCGTGCCTCCGAGTCATGTGCGGGCTCACCGCCACCTCACTGCCACCTGATGGACAGCTTCCCAATCCAACCGACAACATAACCACCTTATTCATTCCCCTGGGACACTCCAGGCTGCCCAGAATATACATAGGCTACAAGTACAACAATGTTATGGTCCTTCTATGGGCTATTGACTCATTTTGTAGCACCCAAACTCCCATACCAGAGACTGTTGGGCCTCGAGGAGTCTCCTGACACTCATTCTATGGCCCCTGCACCTCCCAAATGCCTTAGATAGTGGTTTAGGCATCCCAAGACCTCCGTTGAAATGTATAGTAAAAAGTTTTTTTCAACCCCCGGGGGGACCCCCCCCCCCCTCCCCATAGCCGAAATTTTAATGCCGATCCCCCCTTGCACGCGAACAACGACGCCTCCACGCCGAAGTGACAATACGTCAACTGGCTGCTACAACTCAACTCGCCCCGTCCTCGACTACAACACCACATGTAACAAGCTGGGGGTCGGACGGCTCCATGCTGCCCGCGTCGGCGAGCCTATTCGACAACAAGGCTGTCACCGCCGCAGTTACCGGACCCAAGACAATGGTACTAAAGCTCGAAGGACGTAACATCTTCATCCTTCATGGAGAACTAATGGGACTGATCATCTGCCTCATTCTATCTGACCCGAACGACGACTCTACGCTATATTCGGACCACCTGAATGCGACACGGCTCATCGATGACAGCAAAACCGCCGTTGACCAGCAAACACACCTTCGCGGCATGAATGGACGGTCCTATTATCGATGGATCCTACGCCTCGTCGCAGACAACCCGCTTAAAATTGTGTACACACCCGGTCACTCAAGCGAAGTCACCGTCCCTGCACGTCTCAATCATGAAGCTGATCACTACGCTTCATCCGCGCAGCGTCACCTCGACGAAGTCTTCACTGCACCCACTCCGACCTTCTACATGGATGAATTCACTTTCCACACCCGTGACGACGGATGGATCGAATCAAGTATCCGTAACTATGTGGAGAAGTCCCAGATACTTAACGCGAGCAAACACCACTCGGCCATCAACACCGAATGGCGCTCCATCTATACGACATCACCCCCACCCCCCGAATACTCATACACCATGGCTTACTCCGCTTACTCGGCGGTCGTACAGCTATACGCACGCTCGGGCCAGCTCCCCACCGCCGAGATCCTTCACTCCAGAGGCAAGATCGACGACGAACGATGCCGCGCCGGATGCGACGCCATCGAAGACCAACACCACATCTTTGTGGTCTGCGAGCGTTACGCCGAGTGGAGAGAAAAAGCCGCTGAGGACTTGTACCGGCGCACAAACAACAAGCTTGCCGAGAAAGGCATCGAGGAGGTCAACCGCGTCGGCCTCCTCCAACAGCTAAGTCCCTCTTTTCTGACAACAAATCAATATGGCCGCTACATTATTCTACGTACTATTTAGGACACCTCCCCAAAATCGAGCCCCACTTACCGAGAAAGATCGGCGAAAACGGCGACAGGGTTGTACGAACGCGCTTAGCCCACCACCTCGCCTCCGACTGGCACACTGCAGCCATCCGACTCGCGGGCCGAATTTGGGGAGATTGGCAACGTGAAATGGCCAAAGCCAACGACGCACGAGGAAGATGAAAATGAAGAAGGAGCGATGTCGGTTGATGCGGAGTTTGGACGCCACGGAGAGATTCATAATGGAGAGAAAATGGAGAGATCTACACGGCGAAAGGACGCTTACCCTCACCCATAAGATCCGCCGTGGTCGGCTTCGGCCGTACCTCAGTCTAGTATTAGACAGAGGCGTGATTACGAATGTAAACATGTAAACAAAATGGATGCAACTCGGCAATGGCCTGGCCCCGAATGGAACGGGGGCCTTCCGATCCAACCCGAACCGATACCATACAGAGATCAGATGCACTCCAAGTGCTATCAGGCCTTCCTATCTCCAAGTTCACCCTCCATACATGCACCTCAAAAATTCATTTGGCATGGGCATTACCAGCGCAATGAAAAACTTGGGTGACGCTCGATGGCCCAGCCCCGAATCGGGGGAACTTCTGATTAATCCTTATCTATATCATCATACAGATCTCAGATGCACTCCACATGCTACCAGGCCTGATTCTGTACAGGCTCAACCTCCCTACATGCACCACAAAATCTCTTTCTGTGTAGCTATATCGAGTTTCAATGAAAAAGAACGCCGATGTAGCATGGCCCGCCCTGAATTGAACGGGGACCTTCCGATTAATTTGGAGAAGGTTTTACTCATCTCGGAGGCACTCCAAGTGCTACCAGGCCTGATTCTGTACAGGCTCAACCTCCATACATGCACCAAATAATTTAAATTCTGTGTAGCTATTATCAGTGTCAATAAAAAGCGTATTCGAGGGGACCATGGCCTGGCCCGAAGCGAACCCATCTCCACACCCAACCTTTAAACATGCACTTCGAATCAAAAATTTCATTCATTGTCAGCATCAATGAAAAAAAAAAACAAGCAGAGGCCCGGCCCCGAATCGAACGGGGACCTTCTGCATGTAAGCACATGCGCTACATGAGGATACACAGATGCACTCCAAGTGCTACTAGGCCTTACTACCTGCATTTTCAACCTCCATACATGTGCCCTTGATATTTAATTGGGCGTATCTATTATCAAGTGTTAATGAAAAAAGGTGGAGTGGATAAACAAGCAAAGGCCCGGCCCCGAATCGACCGGGGACCTTCCGCGCATAATATTGTGAGGCAGCTCTACATTTTACGGGTGCACTCCGCGTGCTACCGGGCCTTTTGGTAGGGTGTTTGAACCTTGGGTATACCGTGTTTGAATCATGATTACTAGCCACCCGTATTTTGAGCGACGTTGGATTTCCCCGCTTGTGACCGAACGGAAAGAGCCGAAGTGGCAGTGTCGTGACGCATCACTCTCCGCGCCCGTGGTGTGACATACTTTTTTCTCTTCTCCTCCCCTCCGCCCTTCCTCACTCTCCTCCCCATCAAAATCGTCAAAAGAATGTCCGCAGCCGCGCGCGCGATCCGC